>PVIY010001809.1:0-141146 GCA_004026745.1 Myrmecophaga tridactyla | reverse complement strand
TCGGAATTTTACACTCACTTTAAATGTGGATATGGATAGCAAGCTTCTCTGATTTTTCTTTGACAGAACTGTTTCACTCTCACGACTGCTTGAAATACTCTTGTTATTTTAGGTGTCCTATGAGACCTGCTCTTATTGCTTCAGATTCCCATGGTGCTTGCTTGTCAAAGAACTTGGGACAAGTTTTCAAGGATGGAAGGTTCCAGGAAATTTCAGTTTTTCTTACCTAAAGAGTTCCTTCCATACATATATTTGGAGAGGGGAAAAGGAACATAGGTCCCTACAATTATTTAGACTAAGGGTTGTCGAGTTAGAATGTAAATGAATCACACGGGGTTCTTTTTTAAATGTAAATTTGATTCCTCATTTCTCAGTATTTCAATTTATGAGTTTTGAAATGGTACCTTAATGGTATCACAGTTGTTGAAAAGAACCTCAAATGATTCTCATGTAAACTTATCAAGTCCTACCTTTTGAGAAACCGATATAGAAATTATATCTCCCTGTTCAGATACAGGACCAGGACCCACTAGTTCACATTAAACATTGTCCAGCCCTCTCATGTACAAGGGGTGTGTTGATTAATTTCATGTGTCAACTTGACTAGCTTATTTTGTCAGGTTGTTTGGTGAAGCAAAAACTGGGCTGGTTGTTAACAAGAAGTTATTTCATAGACGGATTGTACCTAGAGTCAGTTGATTGAATCAATGGCTGATTGCATCTACAATCAACAAATGAGATTGCTGTCATTATCAAGGGGATTCACCTCTTCCAAGCAATTGGAGGTCTTAAAAGCCAGAACTGAGGATTTTAGAAGCCAAAGGGAATTTCTGCCTTTAATTTGGCCAGCTAGCTTTTCCTGGGGAATTGAACTTCACCTTCACTGGGGTTTGCGGCTTGTGGACTGCCCTGTGGAAATTCAGACTTGCCCAACCCCACAGTCATATGAGCAAATGTCTGTAATAAATCTCTAAATACAGATAAATATGCATTTGTTTCTCTGTTCCCAGTCTCATTTGAACTGTTCTGCTTAAGCCTCTTACTATACGTGGACACACCTCAAGCAGACTCACACCATCTTTATCAAAGGCTAATTAGCAGGGTGTTAAAGAGCATGACAACTGAATTGAAGCTTTCTGGGAGATTTAATCAGGAGAACAGAAGAGCAGCAAAACAGGGAGAGAGGTAGAGAGAAAACAGGCAGCTATACAAAAATTTGCACGGGGAACAGTTATCACTGACCTGGTCATGTATTTTTGGCCTCACTGTTCAAGTATCTTTTGAAGTTAGTAGCTCCAAAAATGAGAGAGATTTTCCTCTCTAACACAAAGTCTTCATTTTGTAGTTTTGAGAGCCAGGCAAGTGATTTAGGCAGATGTAGCAATAAAAACACTCCCCGCCCCCCCCTTGCCCTGACACACTAGCAAAGCAAATCAGAGTATCTGATAGATTTCAAAGGGTAAAACAATATTGATTTGGGTAAGGGCAAATAAAATAGAAAGGGTCTCTTAAAGAAAAGAGGATTTGTTTCCTTCATCTGCTATATGAGATTGAAGTTTCTCCGTTTTTTTTTTTTTTTAAGGAAATTTCCCCTGCTTTTTACCCCTACAAAGGAGAAAATTATTTCAAGATGAAATCAGTCAAGCATTATCATATCCATATAGAGATATATAGATATAGTAGTTACATAGATAGATGAACATACCTATCTTATCTAAGTATTGCTTGCTCTTTCCCTTTATTCCCCAAACTGACCAAACACATTTGAATGTATTTCCCTACCCGTGGCTGTGATTCATTATGAAAGCTGGTTTTCCCTCCTATTGTTGGCTCAAAGTGTTTTGCCTTGTTTGTTTAATCCTCTCTCAGCTCTCCTAATCAGACTTGATGTTTTAGTTAGCATCTTAGTCCCTGAGCTTCTATTGTCCAAGTTTGTAAACTTTTCTAAATTTTGCTCTAGTCCTACCCACATCCATACTCAGTTTCAGCTTACAGTAATGCTGACGTGAGTCAAAAGTCCAGGTTTCCCACTTCCTCAGAGGGGAGTTTAGACACCCATGGAGTTATGGTTGGATTATGCCTGTGTAGGCTTGAGTGTTGTGGCTAGGGCAACGGTGAGAAAGAGAGAGAGAGAGGAAGAGAGAGAGACTTACTGCAACTTTATTAATTCTTCTGAGAAGCCTTCCCAGCCTCCTAGCAATGCCGATTTTTTCTCCTTTGAATACCCATAAGGTAACAATCAGTGACTAGCATTTACCATGTCAATACTACAGCTTATTCAATATATGTCTGTACTTCTCAATTCATTGCATATTAAATGAAGACAAGGAGTGCATGTTCACTCATCTTCATGCACTAGCTCCTATCCGAATGCCTGGTTTTAGCAAAACCTCAGTAAATGTTACTTGAATTGCCTAAGACTGAAAGCAAAATAAGGTCCCATCTGTCTATCCTGGTATCCCAGGCATGTAGATCTTTTCAGAGAATTTTTTTAAAGGCTTCTCAGAAGTATTAAATGAACAACAGTGCTAGGAGGACCTTGGATATCTTAAGCACAAAAAATCACGTTGAAAATTTCCTAGCCGATGAGAGAACTAGCATGAAAGGATTATGCCTCCTTTTAGTGGATAATGCCAGCCTGGACTCAGTAACTGTCATTCCTAGTGTGACATCCAGGGAGGAGCCAAGGGTATGGATCCAATTAGCAAATGGATAATTGAACAGAACCAAGTAAGGCCCAATAGACAAGTCACAATATGATCATCAGACAACTCCTGTAAGAGTGATCCAGTAAATACTAATCTGGGGAAGTGACCGGGGACCCCTCAAAGGGAACGAAGAGCCTCTATTATTGCTATCAAGACCATGAATTTCATGGTTTTTATGATTGTCCTTGGCAGTCTTTGTCAAGTTTTTGCTTCAAAAACTCCAACACATCCCCTGTTTATGTAAACACCTTATTCCTCCTTCTGAAGGAATGTCCCATTGGTGGTAATCTTACTCCTTTTGCCTTCTGCTGCAGAAACAAAGAGAGGCCAGTCCCTTCTGCTCTTTGTCCTGTTATACAGTCACTTTATCTAAGCTTTCCAGTCATATGTGACCTGCTGGAATTTTGAACTTTGGGGGAATGTCTTGAAATTCAGTTAATGATGGTAATTGGGGCTGTTCTGCCCAAATTCCAGTGTTCCTGTGGGTACTGCCTGTTTCCATTCCTGGTCCTCTAGCCACCCAGTAACTATCAACTATGCACACTCCATTTCCTTTATGTGTGTGGGCGTAAACATACATACAATGAAAATATATCACCATCTATCTATAGCTGTCTTTCTATCTTTCTATTCATAAACACGCTCAATTTTTATTGTTGTTGTGAGATAGCCAGTGTCTGATTCTGTTACCAGCAGCAAAAATCTTCACTAATAAAACTGTAAACCCTGGTTTTGGAATTAGGACTTGAGTGCAGAAACTTGCAATCAATCCCCATTAAAGTGTCCTAAAATCCTCTGTGTTTCTGGTACTGCTGGCTGAAAAAATTACCGAAGTCATTGGAGCCATTTTAAAATCAGTTGTAGACAAAATTGTACAAAGTTCTTAAGGAGATTTGTAGTGTATGGCTGTAATCTTTTATTTAAAACAAAGATTCATTTGCTTGGAGTATTTTTCCTGGCTATTTCACTTGTAAGAAACCCTATGGCTGTCGTTCTCTACTCAGTCCCAGAGCACAATCTAAACACAAAAGAAGCAATGGTACGATAAATTGGACCTTGATATGAGATGTCTGCTTAATTAACTTACTCCAACTGGAAAATATTTATGTTGTTTCCATATTTACTATTATTATAAAATGTAGGATGACAGATAACTTTTTGGGTGATGTTTCTTTTTCCCCTACACTATATTTAGGATCATTCTTAAGAAGTGGTAAAAGTATGAGAAAATCTTAAGAGGCTTAAATCTATTGTCAAATTATTTTCCAACAGAGTTATAAAAATCTGTAATCTCTTTAGTGGATTTTCAATAATGCCCTTTTATTATAACTTCTCTCTTCCTGTATATTCTCTAAAAAAGCTTTAAACAAACTTGATAGTAAAAATGCATATGATTTGTCAATTTCAATTCTATTGATTACTAGTGAGGTTGAAAGCTACTATAATTTTCTCTATGGAAATGATCAATTCATGATCTCAAGCCACTAGTAGTTTTCCTTTTTTTCTTGCTATAATGAGTGACTTGTTGTTATATCCCATACAATAATGGGCATCAACCAATTCTGTAATATATCTAGTTCTGTAAGTTTTGTTGTCAACCTGAATATATCTCCTCTGGGCACTTCAGAGTTTTGTTTTGTTTTTTCTTTTGGTTTTTTAATTTTTCAAAAAAGATGTTCCATAGAGACTGAATTCTACTGTAAAGACTGCAAACTCCAGTCTATCCCTGAAGACTCATGAAGCTTTCTTTAAACCAGGTGCTAGGACGTCCTTCAGCAAAGAATAGTTACATAAATTTGTTTGATCACATAATTGTTTGTGATGTAATCATTATTATTATTACATAAAGTTAATATTCCCTTGAACCCAAAGCAAGAAATATTTAATTTCTGGAGAAAAAATATTTAATTCAGAACTTCATGAAGTCAATGTAAACATTTCCTTGAGAATCACTGGCCCAAATTTGGAGTTGAGAACTTAGGTACAATGAATGTGTCAGGCAGTTACTTTAGGAAGTAATTTTTCCAAACAAACTATAATGACACACAGTGAGGTACTCAAAAATGCACTTTCCATTTCTAATCCACCTCACATTCCATTGGTTACATTTGATTCTGGCCTCCTGTAATTTTCCTCCTCCTTCATTTCTTCCTCCTCCATCTTCTTGTCTCTATTCCCCTCTTCTTTCTCCTCCACCTTCTTCTTCCTTGCTCTTTGCATTGTCCAGGTTGTTCTGATCCTCTTTCATGTGTGCAGATGCCATCCTTCCACACACCAATCTACACTGGGCTATCAGTTTCTTATATCAGGGTAACCCCATGGATGCAATTTTTCTCAGTCTTTACTTACAGTTACCTATAATACACCTTATATATCAGTGTTAATCTAATTCGGTAACATCCTGAAGGAAGTTTGCTCCCTCTAATATGCTTTGCATATTTACTAGTAAGTATTCGTACTTGTATCCAGCTTGAACATTTCATACAGTATTTACGTGCTCTGTTGCATTCATAGCTGTACACACTAACCCAAGCACTTTGTTCTCTACCTTCAATTGTAAAACTGGTAGACCATTTTGGAGGATTAAATCATTTGGGCAGGTTAAAAGCATATTGAAAAAGTTAATTACTGGGTGGTGCAATGGTGGCTCAGTAGCAGAATTCTCGCCTGCCATGCTGGAGACCCAGGTTCAATTCCCAGTGCCTACCTATGCAAAAAAAAATAATAATAAATAATAATAATAATAATTACCTATCATTTATTCAGTATATTCCTCTTACAGGTTTTCACTCTCCTTTTATTCTAAATATATGGAGCAGTAGAAGACCTTATAGATTTTCTGACTAATAGAGCCCATATTTTAAGAAAATCCTACACTCTGGAGATTTTAACTTATGCTTCAGTCTCACTGACATATGAATATATAGCATATGCAAAAGAACAGTTTTTGGATTTACAATACACTAGAACATTTATTGTTTCCTTTCCTTGTCATACAAACATAAGTGAAAAGAGGCAGCTGTTACTACAGATGGAGAAGCCAAGGTTTAAAACTGTCATGAAACAGATATGTCCATGGTGACAGCTTGTAAATGGGAGACTCAGGGCTAGAACATAAGTCTTGTGAATTGTATCCCATGCTTTTTCCTCTTAAGAAAACCGTGAAAGCATTGGTTTTGACTGAAAGGAGAGTGGTATCAGAATGATTTTTCTTTCACGTTGCTCTTGTCTAATCAGGCAAGTACAGGTGCACACTGTGTGAGCAGATGGAAACGGGATTAAGACAGATGCGATGACAGTTTATTCACTGACTCTTATGCTTTCAGACTCCAGTACTAGTCTAAAGGTACAGATCTCAGCAGGCATACCACAGGAAGAATCAAATGTGGTTGCAAGATTTGTACAAGTTAGAGAGTATTTCCTGAATTTAAAAAATGAAATGTAAATTCGTGATTTTAAAATCCTACATCTATTCATGGTTTTCTTAGGTAGTGAATATTTTTCAAGCTGTTGTACCAAGAAAATAATTAAATAAACACAGGATCATAGGTCATAGATAAGTCATGAGCCCAGCAGACAATAAGTCAGAATGTTAGAGTGGCAAAAGCTTTGGTCTTCTGAGTCTCTGTATAAATTGTTGCATCAACATTAGCTGAAAAGTCTAGCTGAATGCTTAGAACAGGGTTTTGGCAAATATCACTTTACCCCCTCTGCCCTCAGGATAGCCCTTTGTTTGATCACTAAAAAATGATGCGCAGTGGCCCATGGTGGCTCAGCAGGCAGAGTTCTTGTCTGCCATGCTAGAGACCCGGGTTCATTTCCTGGTGCTTGCCCATGCAAAAAAAAAGATGAGTATGCCTTCTTTGATTTCAATTTATTAACAAGTAACCTAGTTGATTCTCAAGAGGGTGATCTGAATACCTCAATGTGAGAAATATTAACTGAAAGTCCTTCAGCTATGGATGCAGCCTATTTCACACTTGCTTGATATTAAGTGCCATGGAAGCATGCATCAGAATTCATATTTGAAGGTCTCCCACCAAATTAAAGTGTGACACACATGGTGGAATAATGTCTGCTCCTGAAAAAAAGGTGACACTCAGGCGTTATGACAATTAGCTTTATTAGCCAAGGTTTGTTACTTATCACTTGTCACTTCCTATTTTGAGAGCTGAGATCCAGGTACTGAAATGGGGCAAGAGAAGACTGGAGAATTCTCCTCCAACGGCTGTTCTTCCTGTTCTAAAAAGAAACTCCATTTTAATCTTAGCATCTGGCCACCAATTATAAACATTCCCTAGGCTGCTTTGCAGCTTAGTGGGATCATGTGCCTAAGCTTTGGCCACCAGTATGTGAACAGAATGAAGTCAGCACTTTCCATGTGTGTCTGTAAGGAAAAAGTATTTTCTCTCCCCTTCCTCTTTTCCTTTCCGTCGAGGTAGAATATAGACATGGAAGCGAGCCATCATGAACCAAATAGGCAGGAGCAGTGTCATAGAGGTAGCAACGCATTGAGAGAGAAGGAGTCTGGCCCTCTGGCAGTTTCAAGGAATAGACTGGCAACATTTAGACTTTTATATGAAAAAGAAAGAAGCTTCTATCTTGATTAACACTCTGATCTTTTGGGTCTGTATCAGAGAGCTGAATCTAGGAACCTAGTTTATTCCAATTGATGAAAGCATCAAATGGACATCCAGGATTAGGACGATGCAATACTATAATGTGAAATCCACAGCATTATAACTTCCTCTGCAAATGTGAATAATCACACCTGTCTCAAAAGGCTGTTAGGAGAACCATGAGAGATATTTATGTATGCAGACTGCCTGATGAAATACCTCCGACTTTGTAAGTGAACAATCTTTTTTTTATTACTAAGGATTATTTTATATATTTTTATTTGTGATTATAAATCATTGGCTCTTTGATAAAGATACTTGCTACCATAGTTTGGTAGAGTAACTTTGATAGGGGAAATCCTCCTCTAACTCTAAGATTTAAATGAGATTCAAGTAAACTCCAGATGAAAGACCTTGAGTGGAGTACACTAGTGGAATCATATTTGATATCAGAACCCTGATGAGCTCATTAGAAGCCAAAACAGAAAGTCAGACAGGGGTGATATTGAGTCCCAAGGCTTTTACAAATTATCAAGGAAATGTCTGTGAATGTGGGTATTAGAAAGGTGATTAGGATGGCTGATTTATCATTCATGAAGAGTGTACAGTGCAAGGTTTATGTTACAGGCTTTTTTGAGTCATGTTCCCATCATCATGAAAAATAGCCCTGTCACAACACTGCTGCCAAAAAGATGTATGGGTGTTCTTTTTCATATTTGAGAGGGTGCTAAGTAATGATGCTAGAGTAGCATTTGAAGGTGACCATGTGTTAGTCAGATAACTTGTACAATTTCAAAATCACTTAAGGTAGGGGATGGCCTCATGAAAGGCCAGGAAGCGTTAACTTGAAATATGGCAAATGATAAGAACTAGAGAGATTTTCTCTAGCTATGAACAGAAAACCAGAAATAAAATGCCTGCTAGATTCTGGCTATTTAAATCTGGGGCTACTTATTATAATTGCTGACAGAAGTCATTTTCGTGTGAATGAGCATCAGACTCCCCTGAAGAGCTTGTTAAATGCCAATAGCCTGACCCTACTCTCAGTGTTTCTGACTCAGGAGATGTGGATAAGTTTTCTGCATTTCTAATGAGTACCCAGGTTATGTTGTTACTTTGATCTAGGGACCACATTTGAAAACCACTGGCTTGTAGGAAGTTGCCAGTTGAGTTTGGTAGGCAGGCAAACTCTTTTTGTGTTGAGATCTCTCAAGCCTGTAATGTTTCCTTCATTCTCTACACACACGGATGTTAGAACATAAACTCCTTAATAGGTAAAGGCTTTGCCTTGTTTGTTATAATTCTGAGTCTTTGACCACTGCTGGACAGTTAGCTTTTTGGGATTTTTTTTTTTTTTAAGAGAAAATCCCCTTGCTTTCTTCTCCCTCTCCGTGAGACTGCTACAGGCAATCATCTGTGCTTTCAAATGTACCTGCATTCTGCAAAGTCCTTTGTATAATTTATAGCTTGGAAATAATCACTTCACAACACAGAGCTCCCCCTAAGCTGAGCTATGCACACAGATGTACTTTTTGTTGTTGTTGTTTTGAGCATGGGCAGGCACCTGGAATCAAACCTGGGTCTCCTGCATGGCAGGCAAGAACTCTACCCCTGAGCCACCATCACCCGCCCAACAGATGTACTTTTGTATAAGAGGTGATCATTTGATTTTAATGAGCCTGGGTCTTGGAGACAGAAAGACCTGACAGAGGTCAAAATCTGGGTTTGAATCTTGGCTTTGTTTTCAACTTGCCATATATGTTTTGGGAGATTTACCTGAACTTTCTAAGTGTCCAATGTCCTTGTGTTTTCTATAAATAAAAATGGGTTCAGTAAGTTTGCACATCAAAATCTCCCTGCATTGGAAAACTATAACAATAACAAAAAAATCATATAAATTTTGCTCAGAGACAAGACAGATATTGCCACAAGATAGAAAAAGGAGAGAAATGCAGAGCAGTTGTTGGACTCTGATTCTAGCAGCCTGTAGGACAACCTGGAATGAGGTTTTTGGGTCACTATGAAGACCAAAATAGCTAAGGCAGGGTTGGGATTCTCCCTATATTTAAAAGAAGGACAAAACAAACAAAAATACCTCTACTACCAATAAGAACTGATGTAACCTGTCTGGTGCCATCTTCCTATAAGGAAAAAAATGCCCTTGAGATGCCAACAGAATTAAGACATGGGATTGTATGGGGTTAATCATTCAGTGTGATAAGAACTTTCTCTATGAGGCTCTTTCAAGTCTTTGTTGACCTGTACTTAAACACATTTAAAGTACAATTGTATTACTTTTCATTTATTTGTTTAAGGGAAATCAGAGTTATCCCCCCCCCCCCATAATATTTAGGAATAATAGAAAGGATGAACTGAGTGTCGGTAAAAGAAAATAGAGATAATGCAGATATCTTAACAAAGGAGTTTGTGGCATGGAGTAAAGATAAAGCTAGGCCTGAGCATTTCTCTCCATCTATAAAGTGGGCAGGATGGCCAAACCACATGTAAGCAGGCTGGTAGTGTGTATTTTTGCATGAGGTCTTCATAATCAAAGTTAGGGATCTAGAATATTATATATTTGGGATGTAAGTGAAAAAAATTATTGGATAAGGTTTAAGGCAGTATGATAGTAAAATATAATTGCAACAAATCTGCAGAGAAAGGTAAATAAAATTTATCCACCATATATGTTACTTTCTCTTGTTAGGACCACAATGCAAGAAACAGGAGTCAAAACTTTTTGAGTCATACACTTAAAAAAATCATCATAAGATCTAATGTAAATGCAAATGGAAGTGAAAAAAAATGTTTGCTAGAATGCATGTGTATTTGCAATAAAGCAAAATGCCTTTACCAGCGTAATATTGAAGTTGTGGTGAATAAATTATATGAGATATTTATAAATACCAAAGAGAGTAAATACAGTCAATTGTATAAATTTTACTTATTTAGGCCATGTATATCTGTAAAAATTATGTAGATTTGAAAATATTGGACATATCATGTTTATTTAATGTGCTAATGTATTATTTTTGCTTTATCTTAACAAACAATCAAAAAGACATTCATTATATAATTTATGATCTCTTCTTTCACAATCTATTATCTCAATAAGATCTTAGTTTCTTAATTATTAATCCACTTTAGGAATTTTCAGAGACTTCTATGTGGCATGCATCACTTTATGCAAGTCAAGGTGTTTGTAGCATAACGTTTTAAAATGTTTTTATTAATATCAGTCTCTTTACTCTTTGTAACAATACTGATGTTATGCTTTAAGGACTATGTATTTCACATAGAAGGTCCAAAATACAGGGTTTAAATGGAGAACATACCCTTTTATTTCAGTTGAATGTTTTGTAGATTGTGATTTTTTATATAATATTATACATTGATGCCTTCTTTATATCCATCAATGATTCACAGAAGCATTTCTTCAATGTTTGAGGAAAAAATGAGAAAATGGACATAGAACAAAAGGACATCAGATGCTGACCTTAATGGTGAAAGCTGAGACACCATTAAAGAACAAGATAAAGATGGAGACAGGCAGCTTTGCCATGGGATGTCTCAGCTTCATCAGATGAGCAGCTGCTCCTCAGCCTGCAGAGTGAACTTTGAACACAGATGTTTCCTCCAAGATCAGAATACTCATTCACATGCAGAAAATGCACACTGATGGAACTTCCTGTCAAAGGAAAAATTCTCTGTATAGCATGAGAAGTCACTCTTCTCGCAGCATGCCCAATCACTTGGAAAATGATTGCTGTAACAAGACTATTTAGTTTAAAATAAATAGAGAAGGAAATACTGACAAAACACTTGTCAGTTTAAGGGCCTATTCTAGTTTGCTAGCTGCTGGAATGTGATATAACAGAAACAGAATGGCTTTTAAAAAGGGGAATTTAACATGTTGCAGGTTTACAGTTCTAGGGCTGGGAAAATGTCCCAATTAAAGCAAGTCAATAAAATTGTCCAAATTAAGACATCAACAAGAGGTTACCTTCAGTGAAGAAAGGCTGATGACTTTCAGGGTTTCTCTCTCAACTGGAAAGACACATGGTGGACATTGTGACATCTGCTAGCTTCCTCTCTAGGCTTCTTGTTTCATGAAGCTCTCCTGGCGAGGTTTTACTTCTTCAGCTTCAAAGGTCTCTGGCTGTATGAGCTCTCGTGGTTCTCGTGCCTCTTTTGTGGCTTTCATCATTCTCTCCAAAATGCTTCCTCTTTAAAAGGATTCCAGTAAACTAATCAAGACCCACCTGGAATCTCCATCTAATAAAATTTTAATACCCAAAATTGGGTGAGTCACATCTCCATGGTGAAATTTCTTATAATCTAATCGAGTTTCCAACCTATAGTACTGAATAGAGATTAAAAGAAATGGCTGCCTCTATGAGATGGACCAGGATTAAAACGTGACTTTTCTAGAGTACATAATCCTTTCAAGCCAGTACAGGGTGCAAGCAAAGACTTTAAGATCAGAATGAGCAAACATACATAAGATATAAGTAATAGTGTTAAATTTAACACTAGGTAAAGTATAGTTTGATTTTGGTGTCAGACTTTCTTCAAACTTCTCTATCTATCCATCTGAACTTTTTTTGAGCAGCTGTTCATCTTTAATTGTCATTGGCTCTAACCAGAATCAAGAATGGTTTGAGTGAACATTCAAAAGAAACCATCAAAACAATGCTAAAAACTCAGTATAGATTGATTTGTTCTATTCTTTAAGTCAGGTAGAGTCCAATTATTCTACAATTTTTAAAAAAGTAGCAACTTAGTAAACTGAATGATGCTAATGATACAGAGGTTCTTTCTAAGAAAGAGCCAGCATTTGAATCAATGCAGACTTGGTCTAACATGAGCTCTAGCTCCTCAGAGTAGAAATTCTTTCACCCATATCTATGAAACACACACATCTACCTAATGTTTGAAAGTAAAGCAAATCTCCTTATTTTAGAAGCTTTCCCTGATAGAACTATAAATATACTGGTGGGTGTTCTCTGTTGACATCTTTCACTTCACCCCCATTTCAGAAGCAATCATTTGAAAACTTATGTTTCGAAAAAAGGTCATATATTGCTGCATTTTATGGGAGCATTACGCTTATCATTCATTAAGGGCTATCTCAGTATAAAATTGGGTATTATCTTTTTAGATAAGTCTTTCAATGAATAATCTTTCCAGTGTAACAGTATATAGTTTAAGAAATGTGACACAGTTTATTTTTAAACCATACCCTAAACTAAGTGAGCACTGAGGAATATTATGATACAGCTGTGGATAGGAAGAAAATATGCAAATTGAGAATTATCAGAATATAAATCAGAGAAAAATCCATATATTATATATATAATGTATGTATATAAACATGAAGCAACTGATATGAAATAATTACATATCAAACAATATCTATATATTAATAAGTTTGCACATCAAAATCTCCCGGCATTGGAAAAATGTATCAGTGAAAAAAAAATTTTAAAAATTTGGTTCAAAGACAGGACAGGCATTGCCACAAGATGGAAACAGAAGAGAAATGCAAGGTAGGAGTTGGTCTCTGATGCTAGCAGCCTGCAGGGCAACCTGGAATACAGTTTTTGGGTCACTATGAAGACCGAAATAGCTAAGGCAGGGTTGGAAATCCCCCTATATTTAAGAGGACAAAACTAACAAAAATACCTCTATTACCAGTAAGAACTGATGTAAACCTACAGCCTGGTGCCACCTTCTTATAAGGAAAAAAGATGCCCTGGAGAGGCCAACAGAATAAAGACAGAGCCTCTTACCTGTAACTGAGTCCACTTAACTGGCTTGACGACTGGTTCTGTGATATTTACCAACATCAGACTCGTTCTGAATAGGGGAACCTGAGGACTAGGAAGAGATTACCACACAACTGCTGAAGTGCAAGTATTGTTGAACAGAACTAGAAAAAGAAAATTAAGGCAAAATGCTATAAAATTAAAACCTCCACCTCAAAATGAGCCTACGCACTCAATTCCAAAACAGAGAAGTCTAGAGCTCAGAAAGACAGTAAATCAAGTTAACCAATAGAATAAGTGTAGATGATATTAATTTTATGGAGAGGTTGACAAATTTGTTTAATAAGTGTTTCAGGTAATTCAAAGAGATAAATGCACAAATATGAAAAATATCAATTATTTGTAAAACAATTGAGAGTACATACGAAAGTAAGTGAGTATTTTTAACAAGAACCAACTATGTATCTTGGAAGCAAAACCTATTTATATTATTAGAATAGTTTAAAATAAAGCTCTTTTTAAAAAATCCCTAGTCTGGACAAAGTGGAAAAGAGGAACATGGCCATAGCATAATCTGATGAATTAATTTAGAACTTTACACAAAGAAATAAAAAGTGCTTATATGTGTGTGTGTGTGCATGCAGTTAAGGAACGTAGATGATAAATTGAGTCTAGAATATGTGTCAAATAGGAGATCTTGGAAAATGGAGAAAATAATATAGATTAAATATTAATTTCTGAATATATATTTTATCTTAGAGCTATCGATATTTATTGAGTTATTTATAAACATTGTAGCAGAACACGTAAGAGTGCTCCAAAGTTTTACTCGATCAGAAAGATGTAATGTCCTTTACTGAGAGGGAGAAGAATGTAGCTGGCAAAGGTTTAGAGGAAAGATAACACTTTCATTCTGAATATCTTAAATTTGAGGTTTCTACATTCAGGGAACAAGTTGGTTGGCAGTTGGGGTTCAGAAGAGAAATTCTGGCCGGGAGATATAAATGTCGTAAACATTGCTAGAAATGGTATTTAAAATCGTAAGCACAAATGACATCTTTGAAGCAGTGAGAACAAATAGAGAAGAGGAACAAGTACTAAGCCTTGAGTTGTTCAAAAATGGAGAAGTTTGGAGATTAACCAAAGGACAGGGAGGGACAATTAAAATTGAAAAGAAAGAAAAAGGGAGAAAGAAAAAGGGAGGGAAAGGGACAGAACTAAGGAGGGAAAGAGGGAAGGAGTGAAGCAGGGAGGGAAGAAAGAAGGAGGAAAGAGAGAAAAATGTATTCCATAATTTAAGTGGAAAGAAAAAAATATCTCAAGGAGAAGGAATGATCAACTGCTTCAAATGTTGATGATAATTATAAGAACCAATAATTGTCTAATGTTTTTACCAACAATGAGCTCATTTTATTAAGCTAGCCAACATTTAAATAAGTGCACATATTGTTTCTGGTTGCATATATATTTAGAATTTTATACCAAATTCATACTAAGAGCATGTAATGCAAATTTGGTCTTTTTTCCACTTTGACAAAACATGTCCTTTATTAGTGGAGTCACATTTACGGAAATAACGAAACAAAAATATTCATTCTATCAATTTCCCAATCAATTTAATGTATAAAACTAACTTCTCTGAGCTTACAGCACTAAAATAAGTAATGAGCCTAGTCTCCTACATTAGCATTAAATGATGCAGTTTTGATATATTTTATGCAGATGTAGCACCAGTCTTTGACTATGGATATGCATAGAACTCTTTTCTATCCTAGGCTTGAGGAATATGTAAAACAAATTTTGATAAAATTCCTCGAAGTATTCAGTTCTCCTACAAAGTTGAAGAAAGAAGGAGATCTGCTCTCAATTACTGTATTCATTCAGCTGCATTCCTGGGATGAAAGGGCTTTATTGCACTAGGAATTCCTCACAAAATTGCAAGGATTAGGTGGCAGTTGTTCAAGTTATAAAGGGGTAGATTAGAGTAAAAATATTCTCAGTCATAATTATAGGATAATTAAGTGATCTTTCCTAAAGCCTTCACAATGAATTTATTTCCTAGTTACTACATTAGGGACAAAATTACTTTATAAATTCTGTAATTTCTAGTAGGTGGTTGGATTGATTGATACCTGGTAATAAAAACTCAGTGAACCATTCCATTTTTATACACATTTTGGTTATTGAGAGTCAGCTCATTTGTCCTTATATTATCTGGTAGAATGCAAGGATTTGTATTTATTGTTTCTTGTTAGTTGGTTGGTGTTTCAGTTTGCTAACGCTGCTAGAAGGCAAAACACCATAAATGTATTGGCTTTTATAAAGAGAATTTATTAAGTTGCAAGTTACAATTCTAAGGCCATGAAAATATCCAGATTAAGGCACCAGCAACAGGATATTTTATCAGAGGAAAGCCAGCCAGCATCTGGGACACCTCTGTCCTTTGGGAAGTCACATGGCTGCCATTATGTGGTCCTTGTTCCTAATTCATTGCCCTGTGCTTCTGATTCCAGTGGCTTTTACTTTCTAGGCATCTCTGGATCCTTTCTTAGCTTCTCTGGGGTAAACTCTGGATTTCATTTCTCTGCTCAACATCTCTGAACATCTGTGTCTGGTTTCATCTTTCTGCTCTGAGTATTGGCCTTGAGTTTTCTCTGTCTCCATGAGCTCTTTTAAGGACTCCAGTAAACTAATTTAGACACACTTGAATGAGCAGGGTCACATTTCCATGGAAACAACCTAATCAAAAGATTCCACCCACAATAAGTCTTCCCCTACTAGACTGGATTAGAAGAACATGATTTTTCTGGGTGACATAGTTTCAGAACAGCATAGTTGGTTTGTTTTTGCAAGCAGAGGTGAATTAACAAATACAATGCTGCAGGATGAAGAAAATAATGAGTTCTGAAAGGTTTTAGAGTTGGACTCCAATTCCAGCCTTGCCTCTTAGTAGTTGTCTGACCATGTCTATAGATTAAATGAAGTCATTAAGCTTTAGGTTAGTCATTGCTAAAATAGAGATAATGAAGATATTGCCTCATAAGGCTACTGAATGGATTCAATTAAATAACATACATAAAGCATTTTTCACAATGTCTGCACACAGCAAGCACTCAATAAATGCAAGCATGAACACACATACACACAGACCCAGCATTTTTTTTCCCTTTAAAATACCACCTAAAACTTAACTGCTCATTTATACTATATGGCAACAAATTTTAGACATGTTACTGAATTTGAAATCCAAAATTCTCTGTACTTGAACTTACTAAAGGGTTAATCTGGTAATGTGACTTCAATGCTTAGTATTCAATTCCGTGGCTTCCGTGGCATACAAACGCCTTGTGTGGCTGACCCCAGGGCCCTTCTCCTGTCTCATCTCTCAGCCCTTTCATCAATCCCTCATGCATGGTATCACTTTCTTGAAGTTCTAGCGCACAAACTCTCTACCTCTCTTACCCTTTCTGATTATTTGACAAACTCAGTCATATACCGAAAGAGTCAGCTCAGTGGCATTTGGTACTTCAGTAGATGCCTCTCAGAGTTCCAAAAGCACCAGAACATACCTCTTCCAGATGAAGATTTCTGTCAGGCTCCTTCATGGATTGTCAACTCCTTGAAGAGAGGAACTGTTTTTGTCCCATTTCTAGAACACAGAAAACTAT
The DNA here is from genome assembly GCA_004026745.1 of Myrmecophaga tridactyla. Taxonomy (NCBI): domain Eukaryota; kingdom Metazoa; phylum Chordata; class Mammalia; order Pilosa; family Myrmecophagidae; genus Myrmecophaga; species Myrmecophaga tridactyla. Next base: position 124,383 of record PVIY010001809.1, on the reverse strand, counting down.
GTTAATGTGAATATGAATGAGTCTTTCTCAAAGATATTTTCTGAAGTGAATGCTATTCCATATATTAAGTCACTGTTTTAAACCCATGGGGATTAGAGCTCTCTGATAGGGAAAATGATATATTAATAACAAAAAGTAGTTTCTTTTGTCAAAAGAATTGTCTGTTTGCGGGAAACAACAAATCAGATGCAGAAGGAAATATCATCAGATGCAATGACTTTTGCAATGCATTTGTCTTTATTCATTAGCCACACTTTATTCATTAGACAAAACCTTCCCTGTAACCAACTAAAATAATAAATAATGATTACTCTTCTTTATGTTTTACAAGAATTTTAATTTTCTTGCAAAAATATATGAACTAATATTTTTCTAATGCTTGCCATGTGCCAGGAACAGGTAGAAATGCTTTTTTTTTACTGGTATCATCTCATTTAATGCAACAATACCATGTAGTTTTTCATATTTCCTCCATTTTATCAATGAGAAAACAGAGGCTCAAAAGGTTACATTATATGTCATGTGTCACAGAGCTTGTAAGAACTGGGGTTTAAGTCCATATTATTCTAACCCAAGAAAGCACACACAACTGCTATACTATTTTGAATACCATCTATCAGATGTGAGATGAAGCTAATTAGTACACAAAGTACCTAATTAATTTGCCCAGTAAAAGGAATCATGTCACAAATTTATCACACCTGACACCAGAAAAAATTGTCTCATGTCCCAAATCAATAGTAGGACCATAGACATGAAGCTACAAGGAATCAGAGACAGTTTAGACATGCTGCATGATTTCACAAATGTGAGCACTGAGTGTCTAGCAGTTAAGTTATGTAAACTGGGTCTTAGAATTAGTCTGATATTAAGGTAAGAATTGAACTTCTGATGAATCCCTCTTAAAATTTCTTGTGGAATAGAGCCAAGTCCAATATCTTACGTGAGGAAATGTTTGACGACTTGCGAAACTCTTGTTACATTAGCAACCAATCAGTTTGGCAAAGTCAAAATTCAACCAGGGTATCTGCCACCCCTTGAAAAATGGTGTGGCTGTCGGTTGCTTTTCCCAAATGTTTATTGATTGAATATTTCAATCACATCCACTCAATTTTAAATTCTTCACAATAGGTTGGTTTAAACAATGAGAGGTTTTTGATTTTGAGGCTGGGAAAAAGTCTAAAATTGAGACGTCAGCAAGGTCATGCTTTCTCCCCAATACCTGTACATTCTGGTGCTTCCTTCCATCAGTTTTTGAGGTTCCTTGGCTTGCACCCCTGCATGGTATCACATGGCATTGTCTTCAACTTTCTCTTCTGGGTTCTGTTGACTTCTGGCTGCAAGCCCCAACCATGACTTTCTTTCACTGTGTGTGGATTTCTTCCCAACTCCAGTGGTCAGATTTAAGGCCATGCTAATTCAGTTGGAGCATCCCTTAACCATGAATAACATCTTTAAAAGTCTTATTTATAATAGGTTCGGTACCCACAAGGAATACATATTAAGGGTACCAATATATTTTTTCCAGGGTATATAACTGAAATGCCACAGTGCCTTCCTTATTAGCTACATAGTATATTCCTATATTCTCAAAGATAACATCTCTAAATCTTTGCTTAACCGAAGGTATTTCAGTGGTCTACAGCTCAGCATTAGTATTATGGTCTCTGGATGTCTGATTCGCTTTGGTCTTTCTTAACTATTATCCACTTGAAACAATTTCATAGACAATTTTAATTCCCACCATTTCAGAGGAACCTTTCTGCTTTTGTGTTGACATAAACTAAATTAAAATGTCAGGCCTACATTCCTTGTGATAGTCCCTAATTTCTGTACCTCTAAATCTTTCTAAAAGGGAGAAAATAAACACCACTTTATTTGTATGTTTGGCTGCTTTATTTACTTTAAAACAAGAATATCCAAGGCGCCATCACTTATAAGATATGCTGTCCGATCTATCAACTTTTTTTCACAGGGGAGGTGAAGCACAAATACTCAGTGGAAAGGGCATAGCTTTGCCTTAAGAGTACCATGATTTCAGAAAACATTAAAAGTAAAAAAAAAAAAAAGTTCACTAAAGATAGATAAACTAAAGGTTTATGGCTTAGATCCAAGCCAACTACCCCATCACTTTCCTGAAATAACTTCAATAAGGGTCCTGTAGTGAATTTGTAAAATTTTAAATCTAAACTTTTTTTAGTAGTGAAGTATTTGCATTTATATATTGCCACTAAACTCTATGTCTTTTCTTAACTCAGGTTAAGATAAGACTCCCAGTTGCAAACTGATTTCTTTGGAAGGGGACATTCATTCTTCAGGTGTTTTAACAACAAACTAAAACAACTGTGGATCTCTAAGCAATTATATAAAGTGATTTCTACACAGTTTCAGGAAGTTTTAAACAGGGGATGCTTTCCACAGTGGGACATGACAATCTCTGGTTTTATTTTGAATACCTCTGCAGGTGTTTTTGCAGGTTTAAATTTAATTGCATTTTGTAGAAATCAATGCATATTTTCAGCTGCCTGAAATGAATGGGTATATTTAATTTCAATATAAAAAATAATGCAATAAACACATTTACATAATTCATTATATTTGACAATCTTAAGTAGTCCCAGATTCTGATTTTCACCATAAAAATTCACTGAGGCCTCATCATTCCACCTTGTAATTATGCACAGTGATTTACAGCCTCTCATTCAGTTATTCACTCATCACAATAACTCTATTCCTGTCTTGTGATTGTGCATGCCTCCTCCTGCTTGGTTCCTGCCTGTTTTCTAAGATTTATTCCCCAGGCTTTCTCTTGATTTTACCTGAAATCCTTTCAATAAATTACTTGTTTTGTTTTGCTTTTTTTTTTTTTTTGCGTGATTCAGCCATTATAGATTTCTATTATTTACAAACAAGAGTCTCAATTAATACCTAATTTTACCTGTAAACACTATGTAAGATGAAGGCACATAGTGATTTTGGAACTTTTACATTTACACAGAACATGAGTACACATCTCTATGTTTATAGCGATGTACTAGAATTATAACCAGTAACCTCTGTTTTAACTGTCAGAATTTTTGGCAGATTCAGGCTCCCTTGTAAGTTATACTGAAAATGGTGATGTTCTAAATTTCCAATAAAAAGGCAAATCTAGATTAACAGAGTATATGTATTGAAAAAGGTTTTTTGTCACTCATATTTGAGTTTGGATGTTATTATGTTGCAATGGGAAAATATTAAATGATTTTTTTAGCCTGGGTTGGCATGTAGACAAGCTAGACTCCAAGAAAGATGTAGAGACCCAACATTTGAGCACCATTCCTATTGGGAGGTATTTCCTAATTTGGTAGTATATGAGGTCTTTCCACCTACATAAGTCAAAACAACTTATAGACAATTTTAACTCCCTCCATTTCAAAACTCACCTTTTTGTTTCTATGTAACCTAGAATAAATTTAAAATGCATGTATATACTCCCTAATTCTATATATAGACACATATGCATGTATGGATATATATGTGGATATGTTCTTTGCCCAAACCCTGGTAGCTATGGCATTAGCATGAGAGTTAGGCTTGATTACTTGGTTGCCTTTCTTTGCTACTTTCAATCTTAAGTGACAGGATTATGTGATTATGTATGATGGGGAGGGTAAAAACACTCAATTGTGGTGCAAAAGACCATGTTAGATGCATGCCTCTGAAAAACCTAGGAGTATTTGATTTACATAAGGCTGTATCCAGGTGAGGCAAAGAATGCCATCAGGATGTAATTGTTCTCTTTCCATACTCACATATTTTTCTATATTAGATCTATTCTAATACAAGCTCAGCCTTAGTGATAGTCCTGTACACTTGTTCTCTAATAACTCTAGAAAGAAAGCAGGATTGCTGATTGTTATCAGCAATGCTTGTATTACACTTGATCTGAACTAAGATTCTGGTTGGATAGGCTTGAATGTTACCTCTTCCCTTGATAAAGTGGTTGGAGTTAGTGCCAAACATCCTGCATGAATTTAGCATGGAAAAATATTTCCGATAAGAAAAACCAGGTTATGGTAGGAGAATAAGCAATAGTAGAAGTGTGAAAGCAGAAATATCAGACATTTGATACATTTGATGTCTCTTTTACACTCTTTTTCTTTATATTCCCTCAAGGAAGGAATAATAATTAGTCCTGGCATTTTGGGTGGAAATAAGTGTCAATTATTCTTTTAGTTCTGGTTGTAAAAGAGTAGGTCTCATAAGTATGAGAATCACTTTTTAGAGGATCAAGTAAAACAACACTCCTGATTACAACAGAGTACAATGTTCTCAGAGTCTGAGTAATGCTCAACCATAAGCGTTTCTAGAATTAAAGAAGTAAGTCCACTAATCCTGACTGAAGAGGTTCATCAGTAAATGGTCTGAGAACGGGCATGCCCTCTTCAGCCACCTGCACCATCCATGCTCCTGGAGAACAGGCTGCCTGAGAACAATCTCAACACGGTCCTTGGTAAGGGGCCCCCTGTCTCCCATGCAGCTTTAGGCACAATGGGCCAACTATGGTTTCCTGTAATTAATTATATCTGGTTCTAAATATATTTCAAATAGTGAAATATTCTAATTCTTAAGGTCTGGAAATAACATTTAGCTTAATGGAAACATATTGCTCTATGCAGGTGCCTAGGATGACCAACTACTAGAGCAGACCATGGGCACACATTTTAGTCACCGCTCATTTGTGGGTGGCCCCAAGGATACCGATGCCCACACTTGACAGTCTCTCCTATGCTGATCCAAATACAATCTACTATAAATACTTCAGGTGAAATAATGTTCGTTTCATTCTTTATTGCATTAGAATCCGACAGAATGAAGAAAAGGAAGTGAAATTCAAGTGAATTTCTCTTCTCATTATCTCAGACAAATAGATTTTCTCAATAGAAGTTAATACATTTAATATATTTAGATGGAGATTGAACTAGATAATATGAATGTTCTCCTCCAGATCTTAGTCTATTATCCTGTGATGCTAAATTGTGAATTAATAAATGAGTGATTATATTATAAGAAAATACAAGGAAGTATATGCTAAGAAAAAACAAAAAGATCCTAAATTCTGTTGGTACAGAGATGTGGTAATGGACAGATGGCATATAGAATGCAAAACAGATAGTATGCAGTTTAATGAATTTAATTACCTGATAGTCAGAAGAAGCACATAAAATGAAGAGCTAATTGATGCAAGTTCTAACTGGACCTCTTTCTAAATCTACTTTTAAATATAGAATAATGTTTTCAGATAGTATTCTAAGCTGAATGTCATGAAATTAGTAACATAGAAAAGTTATATGTGGGGATATCTACAGAGGATATACTTTGCTAAAGTGAGCATGTGGAATCACCATTTAAAAATTAGCCATTAGTATGGTGTCAAGGAGCAGAATCAATGTATCTGAACAGTCTTGTAGACATGACTTATGAATGAAAATTTCATGGGTGCTAAATTTGAAGGTCAGTCAGAGAGACCATCAAACACAGTCATGTTATGAGAATCTCAATACAAATTCAATGTAAGGCACAAGGAATCCCTTACACACTGGTAACAAAAAAAGGGTTGGTTCTTTGAGATAGTCACCTGGGTTTACTTAGTTTTATCCTAAAATAAGTGAGTTCTCAAGTGATAATTTTTGTAATGTGTAATTTTGCTATTTTAATGAACAAATTATGCATAGAAATAAATGTATATGCACATATTTGTATGTTATACTAACAAATCTCTAAAAGTCAAATATAGGAAATAATTAAAATATTCTGGAGTCATTTACAAGAGGTATAAAATTTTCTTCTTAATACCCAGTGACACCTTGATTAGCATCTGATGTCAAAGCTCAATTTCGTAATAAAGAATGTATTCCATCATGAAAAATTTTGTAAATGCGTGCAGACCACAGTTGCTGCTTAATAAAGCAGAAACATATATAAATCTGTTAGTATGTCTACTTTCCAAAATATTCTGTTCATTCATAGATAAATCCTCCAATATTTCTATTTAAATGCCAATCTCTTGAAAATTTCCACATTCAGCAGACAATCTAATATGTGCATCCTGAAAATAAGGTAATGTCGATATTTATGTATTTAATATTTAAAAGCTCAGATTGTGATTACAACCTTTTCAGGGATTATTAAATTCATTCATTCGAGTAAAATTGTTGAGTACCTATTCATCCTGTTCATTGAGGATACACCTAAGTGTATAACAATATAAGAATCATACTTTTTTTAGCTTAAAAGAGCTCCCAAGTTTGTGAGTATAGAAATACATGAAATATTACAAACATTGAACAGCTTAATGTTTATAAGTCTACTTCTGATTTTCAGGAAATGAATATCACCTAATTTTATTACATTCTATTTACAAGCAAATTTTCCTCCTTTTTGTTCCCCAGGAAGCGCCATACATACCAAGACAGTAGAGATATTATGGATTTTGAAGATACAGATTTAAGATATTCAGCTATTGTCAAAAGAAAGAAAATGATTAAGTAATGTCACACATAAGCACTGAATTGACAGCTTAGTCCTCAGCGATAGCATGGTTTTCATTAACAAGCATTCCTTGAATAAGAACTACAAGGAGAATAATGTTTGGCACTGGACACTGAGACATATATTCAGCTTTCAGTTTAGATGAAGAAGCAGGAACTAAATATAAGCAATAATAACAGAAAACAAAACAAAACTGCAGCAACAACAAAAGTACTAATTTAATACTCAGCAAATTTATGTGGCTCTGAATCCATTTGCTCACAAGAGCACTTTTATAATGTTATTTATATATTCCATTTCATATTTTAATTTAATGCTATTTAATTGTGAAAACTCTATTGCACTAGAACATTCCATTAAAATAACAACAGAAATTCTCAGAGAACATTGCACATAATCACATCATCTAATCACATAAAGATTTTTATTTGCTCATCTTGCCTCCCCAATTTTTGTGTAAGTTTTATGCATTTGAATTAAAAATACAAATAGTCTTTTTTGTTCTGTATTTTCACTCAACATTATAATAGAATACATAAAGGCCTGGAGTGTATTTTTTCACTTCCATCCAATTTCATGCAGGCACACAAATGCATTCACACACATTTCTATGGGTTATAGTTTTGTTTCGTTTTGTTTTGTTTTGTTTTGTTTTTCAAAACCTGGACCAGCATTTCATACATTTCCTTGAAAATTGCTTTTTTTCAATAACAATATAATCTGAGCATCCATCCAAGAGAATAGTTATAAATCTAATTTATTTTTTGATAGCTATATAATTTGTATTTTACATTCTGTTTCAATTGTTTGTTGTCATATCTGTAGCCCACACTAACATAGCATGTGAGACTTGAGAAGCAACATGAGAGAAAATCAATAAGATTTCATGTCTTTCTCCATTTCCTTTTGCTTTGAATTTTAACATAAACTGCCCCCTCTTTTTAATGTAGTTGATTTGAGCTGGGTGATTATATTTTAGGAAAGCAAGGAAAAGTATCTTAAAAATTGTATAACTCTTTATTTACACTTCTTCATTGTTGCTAAATCAGTGATAAAATAGCCATAATGAGAAATATAACATGACAATAGATTTACAGTAAATCTGAAGAGTCAAGCAGATCTAAGAAACCAAGTTTATTTCTCATTACTCCCTATTATCTAAAAATTGGTACATCATATCTTCTTAATTGTTTTCAGAGGATCTGGCCAGATGGCAGTAGCATTGTCTTTGAAGAATAAGTCTCACTCCAGAATAAATCAGAGTGATACAGATATTCATCCACAATGTCTCAGTTCCTTAAGTAAAGTGTTTATTTTCAATGCAATTTCTAACCTCATATGAAAATTGCAAATATCTACTCATCAAACTTTTTAAGGTGAATCCCAGAAATCTTTTTCCAAATCTCAGAGGCATTTGGAAATGGACTTAAATTCTGGCAAAAGTAGGCAGGAAACAGAGACAGAAAAGTGTACATTCCAACTGTTAAATGGGATAATGTTAGCCCCCAAATTGGCATAGTTTGATTGCATCATTTACTGACACTGAAAAAGAAATACAGATTTCCTTTGAACCTGTTGAAAAGATGGGTAATTTTCCTAACTTACATATATATATATGTATACACACAGACATGTATTGACAATTTTCTTCCATTTCATCTAAGTTGAAAAAGAAGTATAGTGATGCACATATCTCTAATGTATTTTTTCTCCCCTGTTGTCTTTGGTCCCCTAACATCCTCCTTAGATGGAATCTGTGCCTTGAAGCTCTCTTAGTTATAATCTACTGTTGTTATACTAGAGCGCTTGTTGGTGGTAAAGTGTAGTGAGGGAAAGCATTCTAAAATCTTGTGATTTAATCTCTGTAGTTCAGTGGGCCTGTGACCATGGGCTATGATTTCCGTGTTTCTTAGCATCATCTCCTGCAACCTTATTTGAGACAGGAAAGCTAGAGAAGGCTGAACCTGGGAAATGCTTTTACCTTAGACTGGATAAAACCATGGTGATATCTTTTCCCTTAAGGAGTTGGCTTTTGCTATGGGGAATGATCTGGGGTTATTTAATAATAGTTATTCTTCCCCTGCCCTTGTTGGAGCCAGGAGGGACACTTTCTAGCCTTTTACCATGAGAAGCTGGTGGAGTTCTTAAAAGTAAAACCCATGAAATTTGGGGACTCCAAAGTTTGAGGCCTCCTGGAAGTTTTCACTCTCATGCTGGCCAGACTCAGCCTCCCACATCTTGTGAAAATTGCCATTTAGGTGTCCCTTCCTATTTAAGCCTTCAGTGGCTTTTGTTTCAGGGCTGTGACTCTCTATACTAACCTTTCTCTCCACACCTCAAGGTGGTGCTTAGCCCTGAGACCTCAGTTCTCTAATGAGTCTAAGAGAAGTAGAGGATTTCAGCTTTTGTGTTGCTGTAAGAATGAGTGTTGACTTCCAAGCTTTTTACATGTCAATTCTGAAGCCAGAAGATTGTTTTATCATGTTTAGATTAGCTATTTTAAAGTCCTTTTACTGTCTCCAGCAATCTCTAGCATCTCTGGCTCTGTTTCTATACATTGATTTTTTTCTATTTACGGATCACGTTTTCCTGATTCTGTGCCTGAGTAGATTTTTATTGAATTCTGAATTTGAATATTATAATTTTGAGTCCATGTGTCTCGTTATCTTCTAAGAGTATTTAATTTTATTCCAGTTGACATTATTCTTGACTAAGCTTGATTCTTTTGAATATGTTTTGTAAATTTTTTAAGGTTGGTACAGATTAGTCTTTACTGTAAGACTAGTTTAGTCCTATTTGTAAGACGTGACTTTCTGAGGTCTTCACTGAATATCTTAGTTGTTCGAGTCTTTCCATCCTGACTACATGGAAATTGAATGTCTCCCAGCAGTATAGAGCTCTAGCAGTTTTTCAGCTTGCAATTCCCTCATGGTTGTACTTTGCCAGGCCTTGTGGTAAGTTATTTTATACATGTGTAGATTTCTATTAGTCTAAAGAGACAATGAGATCCCCTAAAACTATTCTGGAGCCCTGTCTCTGCATTGCTCCCACTGCCTTGATACTCTGCCACACAGATTTCACCTGTTCACCTTCCCCTAATGCTGAACTCTTTTTTTTTTCCCAGTTAACTAAGACTTATTTGTTCTGTTTGGGTTTTTCTTCTTGTGCTGTATTTGATAAGTTACTTCTAGGTAGAAAGCCACGACAACTTTAACCACAATAACTTTAAGCCATGATAACTCTGCTCATTCCACCTCTATCGGGGACCATGGGCTGGCACTTCCTGCTGTCCAGTGTCTGAAAACATGTGTCTCAAATGTTTCTGTCCAGTTTTTCAGTTTATTGCAAGAGGGCTAGTGTGGTGCCAGATACTCCCTCATAGCCAACAGGAAATATTTGCTCAATTGATTTTTGACAAAGGTTCTTTGGTATTTCAGTGGGTTCTGGAATAACTGTAGGTTTGTATAAAAAACCAAAAGCAAACCTTGACCTCTACTTTGCATCACACCAAAAAAATCTAATTTAAAGTGTAACAAACGAACAAAACCTCTAAAACGTCTAGAAAGATTTTAGGAAAAATTCTAAGTGATTTTGGAGTAAACAAAGATTTCTTAGACAGGATTCAGCAAGCACTAACCATAAAAGTAAAAATTTCTTTATCAAAATGCACTAGTGTGTGGGCAGTGTGATGGTGGCTCGGTGACAGAGTTCTCGCCTGCCATGCCTGAGACCCGGGTTCGATTCCCAGTGCCTGCCTATGCAAAAAAAAAAAAAAAAAAAGCACTAGTGTGATTTGATTTGCCTCCTTTCGTAAAATTGAATATCAGTTTATTCTTGCTGTTGTATTTCCTATTTTACATTCCATAAAATTCTAGTAAAGAGATATATTCTTCAGGCAGAAAATTCCTACAGTCACACAAATTTAGAAAACATAACACACAATGCACATCTGTATAATAAAATATTTTAAAATACTGCAGAATATAAACTTAACTTTCACTCAATACTACAGAATATAAACTTAACTTTTACTCAATCCCTATTGCTATAGCATCAAGCCCCTGTCTTTTTTTTTTTTTTTCTTTCTGGCAAACGTTATTAACATCTAATTTAATGGCCCTGTGAGTACCTTTTTAGAAATACTTACTTCAATTATGAAATAGAGAGACTCTTGCAGAGTCACTGATGGTGTGGAAAATCAAGCACTATTCAATACTGTATAAATTTGGCAAGTATATCCTAGTTCCTGAAAACTTCTTCCAAGTAATTAAGGAATACCTTTCCTGGAAACTCAATCTTCTAAGCAGACCAAAAAAGATAACATAATAAATAGTATATTTAAAAATGGTCCTTAATAGTCTATCCTGCTCAAAGTTAATGTTTTCTATTTCTGAAAAATATATCATCTATGAGGGGAAGAAGTTAGAATATGTTGTATAACATTAACATTTTTAACACTCAAATCTATATTCAAAATTCCCACCTGAGTGTTAGCAACCTGAATAAAGTTTAGTTACTGGCTTCCAAAAATAATCAAAAAGAAAAGTAAGAGAGTAAGGTTTAAGTTCTGTTAAGTTGAGATGCAAATTTTAAATAGTAGACACTATCCAGAGCCAGTTTTTCAATATATTATTTATTACTCAATTTATTAATCTGTAGCTGTTTCTAATCATTTGTAATAAACAGAACATTCAGGCATGGATTGTTTGACATGCAAATGTTCATACTGGATGACTTCACTGATTTTTTTCTTATTTTTAGAGACGGTGGTTTTTGTTCTACAATCTGAGTTGGAACATAGCAGCATATATTCCCTCATTGTAGCTATATGCCTTTGAATATAGGAGTTATATATACATCAGATTCTCTTTCATGATTCCAGTTTTGTGTCTTGATTTATGATGAGTATAAATATTTACAATAACTCATAACTAAATAAATCAAGATAACTTTTTCCCTGTTTGTGTACAATATTTCATAGCATTGAAATTCTATAGACGCTTTTTAGAATTTCAACTCTTAACCAAGGAGAGAAATATAGACAGAGGTTTCTTTCAAACTAGGACAGCATATTCCCTGAGTGCTTGACAGGAAAACAAAAAAGAGAAGATGTTCAAAATCAGGAGGAAATTATGAGTGAAGAACTCATAAATTTGTTATATTCATTCAGTCATTTATTTATTCACTGTGCATAAAACGCTCATTTTTCTCATGGTGCTCATAAAAATTCAGTGTCTTTAGATTCATTATGTATAAGATGTACCTTGTCATTACCCTGTTTGCTCTGCTAGAGCCAGTATGAGGTCTAAATTTTGTGAGTTATGCAAAGTTCTCCGAACTCCTTTACCTTTCTATGTAATAAAGGTTGGAGAGGTGCAATTTGGGAAGTGTGTAATAATGACTCTAACAAAAGACTGAAAAGCCTGAGTGTAATGAGGCAAATAGAATTGCACAGCTATGTGGGCTTGTATTCACATGGTTAGGAACAAATGGCTTTCCATATCAGAAGGAACAGACATAGGAATCTAGGCCAGTTATGGTTCAGAGGGTTAACGACTCTGCCTGCACACATGGCCGGCAGAGAGGTTCACCTTCAGAAGCCTGGGAGAAGAAATGGCTTCTGAGCATCAAGGAGCTCTTTGAGTGCAATATTCAGGCATCAAGAATATAAGATGACTATCAAGCCATAGCCCTCAAAGGAAGCAGACCCTCTGATGAGTCTTTGTCTGTATTATAACAGGGTACAATATGACCAACATCTATATGGCAGTAGCAATAAACGCTTGTCTTTCACAGGGTGCTTTCAGAAATTAGTTCCCATTGCATTTTTGATACTAAAAGTATTTTGTAAAATACCATATAAGACAAATGTTTAGAGTGATATGGAACCCTACATAAGTGCTGAATAAAGTTTCCTTTTTTAAAATGAATGTATTATTATAATCAATCATAATTTTGACTGAATTAAAAAATCATTCTTTTACATTACAGATTTAATTCAACTTTATATCGATTTATCACATCTCACATCACAAAGGTCTTATCTGTGAACAAAGCATAGAACAATAGTGCTGTCGTATCTAATGAAATTCTTAATATTTAGCACTTTTTAGCAGTAATACTATGTTTCTTTCTGCAGAATAAAAGCTTGAAAAACAAACTCTTGTCAGGAAACAAGCTGTGTGGAATCCATGCAGAAGAGGTGAGTAAATTTTATCTTATTCCAGCTTCAACTGGATAAAATCAATATTAATGCCAACTTTTTTCTTTAACCCTAAAATTTGGTAACATTTTTTCCTAACATAAAGGAAAATAATTAACTAAGAACATTAAAAAAAACACTTTGAATTCTTAGATTGTTTTTAATATTTTGACATCACATACTCCCACTCCCATCCAAATTTCATAACCTCCAATGTAACAAGTGAAGCATGCAGATAAAGAATAATTATTAAAGGACTACCATTCTTCTAAAGAAAAGCATTTAAATTTTCCTAATTTATAAAATTACCTCCTGATTACCTCCAGATCTGTATTCTCTCTAATGCCATTTTGGTCATTGTTTATATGACCTTTATGCCCTGCTAGTATATTTTATGAGTGTTGTCAGGAAATAGAGACCAAAGCCCTGGTACTAAACCTCTACTATAACGCGGTGACGCCTGGTTCAGTGGAGGAAAGGGCCATCTCCATAAGGATTCTACTCCCTGACTAATGAAGAGGCACCACTACCGCTCAGGAACTGACAGTACCTCCACATATTGGGAACTTAATTTATTAGTCTAAAGGGAAGAGGTTAAAGAACATCAGAAAGAGAAAGGAAAGAAAACAAGGAAGAATAAGAAAACTCTTGACTGGAAGAATACAGCGATGTTGAGTTGCAAATATAACAAGAATAACAATAGTAATAATGACTCCCAGGAATAAACATGCATTGAAAATTGCAAGAAACCCTTTAAATCATTAAACTTAATACATTTCTAGATATTAATGATTTAGCTGGATATATTCCTTTTTTTTTTTTTTTTTTTGCTTTTGCAAGACTTATTTGTACTTGTAGTGTTAATCAGTGGGACATATACGTCCTTTCAACCCCTTTCAATCATGCTCACTTTCAAAATGGTAATATTACTTATATTTATATTTAAATGTTCTCATGCCATTGTCATTTGCCTGTATACATTATTTTTGAAAGAACAAAAGAAAAAGCAAAAATAAATATTTTTTAAATGTTTACCATCTCCTCCCTAAATAGCTGTCTGTAGTCAAGCCAGTTGAACATATTAGATAGGTTCAAAAAAATTTACACTTTCCTAAGGTGATTTTCTGGAATCCTTGCTTAATGAAATTATTAGGATTGCTTTAATAACAAATACCTATAAGTCCACTAAATTTTCATTTCTGTATATCATCTATGTGATATATCATATGTCTAACAAGTTTTGTGATGGCAATTGATCTTCAGAGTGAAGAATCTGGGGTTGATACCTAAACTTTACTCAATAAATACATTACTTGGTTCTACTTCTGGGATAGGAAATTTATCTTATATACATCTAAGTAAAAAATTCATTTAAAAAAGACATTCTGGTTAATACAATTTTAACTAAAATAATTACTTTCCTGTGCTCCTTCTTCCCCCAAATCTATCCATTCTTTATGATTTCATAAGGTGATAGAAATATATTCATAGTAAATGTGATCCTTTACACCCTAAGGAGAGGAGACACAAATCATTCTGTTTGTCAGGTCATACCACAGGCAGATAAAAAGATGATATTAGAAGTGGAAAAAAATTATTCAGAAAAGTCTGTGAATAATAAAACGTAGGGATAAAGAACAGGCAAGAGATAATTCGTACCGTCAATGCAGATTTGACACTGGTGGAGGAAATGGGTGAAAAAGGAGGAAATGGCTTTCACATGATAGAAATTTACTTCTTTTCCATAGTAGTCTAGAAGTAAGTGACTTGAAATGATCATGGTGATGAATAGACTACTATGTGATGATATTGTGAACCATTGATTGTACTCCATGTATGAAATGTTTGTATGTTAAGAATGTCTACGTTTGTATGTTGTTCTGGTTTGTGGTATATATATATATATGTAGGTAATATATATATATGGTATGTATATATGTATATATGTAGGTATATATATATATGTAGGTAACTCAGAGTTGGTGGAACAGCTCTGCCATCCTCCAGACACAGATCTACTTCTGGTTCCAAAAACCATCTTTCCAGGAGCCCAGTTAAGAAAGGTGCAACCATTGCACCCTTTTTGCCAGAAACATGCCAAACTAAGTTGAAGGGCAGATGTAAATTTTTATATCTAGGTTGGCACTCATAGGTCCAAAAGAAACCAATACTTGAGGTTCCCTTTGTTAAAGAAGATGAGAATATTCCCTGGTGAATAAGTAAAATTCCTTATCACAAATTACTAATGTTCAAGTCTAACTTGCAATATAATAATCCATTTTAGAATATGTCTTTCCAATATTAATGTGTGAAAATAAATGGAAATTTTAAACACATGGAAACTAAGGGTTGATACCATGTAAATTGAAACCAGAGATCGAATGTCTTTTACATGTTAGTCTGTGGTATATTTCTTCTAGTCTCATTGCAGTTTTCTATTGGGAGAAAAATATCCTCTTTCACTGTTAATATTTGCTAAGATTCCAGAAATGGTACAAAGGTGGTCTATGTAGTTTCTTAATGTCAGTTATAAAAGGGGGATCCACTGGAATGGCATTTTGAATAGGGACTATCTGTATAGAAGCTGTATTCTGAAATTTCAACATGTTCCCAGGGTCCACAAAACACTCATGTACTTCAGACAGGCTGGTTTCTCAAAGAAAGTGTTTGTGGTGGCAATATATATATTTCTCCTGGGCTTGCCTGCATTTTTTAGCCTTTTTGTTCAAGAATGATTCATATTTTCTCTTCTTAAAGTCTTAAAGGATATATGATTTCTGCATTCTTATTTATACATTTCTAGATGCTTCTTCTAATAATGTGGCCTAACAGTGAAATGAATTGCAATCTATTCTTTATAAGAAATTCATCTGCCTGATATCTTTATTTATTCATGAAGAAAATTTAGAGTCTGAAATGTTGAGTGTGGTAGGGGAGAGACCTTTTTTTTTAAGCTGCCCTAATAACGCTTCAAAAGAATATGTGGAAAATTAAATTGCTTAGTTCACCAAAACCATGAAAAACAAAGTAACGTCTTCTAAATTTCACACAATTTTAAGAGCCCAAATCACATGGACTTATCTTCTACATGTGGCCTCAAATTTTGGTCTACATAGATGGATAAAATATTCAACTTCCATTGACAGAGTTGCCAATGTTTTAATTTGCCAAGGCAGAACTTTTAAATAATAGAAGCACTACGAATTCTATTTATCATCAACATCACTATTAATTAATAAAAGGAATAGTATTTGGACACCAAAAAATAGGAAGGACAATTTCACACTAAAAAAGATAAATTAGCTTAGCTAAAAAGATCTATCATGACCTCTCCCTCCTCCTCTTCATCTTCCTCCCTTCATTCTTCTAATCATCATTCTTGTCATTGTCATCATCATCATCACTAGTTTTAATTTTGCTGTATACTGGTGAATCATTTGCTGTAGACTAATAAAAACATCATCACTGACAGATACCAAGTTTTGTAATTGCATTTAGAATCACTACCGTAAAAAATAAAATTGCTAAAATTCCGAATATAATAAATCTCATTTGTTTGCTGGTTACCCCTCTGACAATTTTAACTTTTTACAATGTGGCTACGAAGCCTAAAGGAAACAGAACCTCAACTGGGTTTAAATTTTACAATCATCACATAATGCGATACCCTTACTTGGAGCATATTTACTCTTTGCATATTCTTTCATCAAATTCTGACATGGAACACCACAGTCAAGATAGAGGACATTTCTCATCATCTGAAAGCTTTTTACCTTTTTATACTCAGTCCCCACCCACAACCCCCTTTTTGTTTAATGAAACAAGGAAAGTAATGTGAAATAAGCAGTGAAATTGAGGCATACCTGTATTCAGATATATTTAGCATCTAAAATTGGATTGTAGTCATGCCTGGGTAGTTAAATTTCTGAGTGGGTGACAATAAGACACTTCCTCTAAATATTAATTTTTGAACAGTGTGCTTCCTTTTTTCTTCCTTTATTTGGCTGCAATAGTCCCTCTTGTGCAGTGTGAAACCATTTTAATCTTCAAGTTTGAAAATATAAATGAATTGAGCTACTAATCCATGTTTCCATTCTTGCAGTCAAAAAAAATTCAAGCCCAGCTGAAGGAGCTTCGCTATGGGAAGAAGGATTTACTATTTAAGGTAAGTCTCTTTCTCCCTTCCCCCTCCACCTGATCTGCTCACTATCTAAACTAAATAAAATATTACTTGGATTTTGTATAGAATTATAATTGCATTTTACTGCATTGAAAATACTTTCATTTTCTTGCTTACTTAAAGGAGATAATGTAGTTCTAATTGTCTGAATATATTCTTAATCAAAGCCAGATATCGTTCTAAAGTGTTTTAAAGCCCCTTTGTAACTTTTATTACTTCAATATAATGTTGAAAAATATTGTCATGTGGAATATTTACACTAAAGGGAGCATTTGTTGAGTAAGTTTCCAGGGATGTGGTTATTGATGACCTATGTTCTTGAATTCCAGAGATCTCTGCATAAATCTTTTTATTATAAAATGGCATTATATTCGATCATTATTGATAAGTTTTGCTTATTGACACTCCCCTTTTCAAGGCTATCCAGTCTAAAACCTGTGGATATGTATAGGATGAAAATGATGCCCCAAAGAGATCTACTTCTTAATCTCTGGAGCCTGTGAACATGACCTTATATGATGAAGGGACTTTGCAGATGTGATTCAGCTAAGGATATTGATATGTAGAGATTATACAGGACTGCATGGGTGAACCCTAAAAGTGATCACTAGAGTCTTTATATGAGGGGAACAAGAAAACCAAAAGGTGACAATGGAAGCATAAGGGAAAAAATGCAATGCAAAGATTCTCTCCTTGAGCCTCCAGAAGGAACCAGTCCTACTCAAACCTTGATTTTAGTTCCATGAAGCTCATTTTCAGACTTTTGACTTCCAGAGCTGTAAGAGAATAAGTTTATGTTGTCATAACACTAAGTTTGTGGTAATTTATTATGGAGACACTAGGAAAGCCAAAGAAATACTTTCCTTTTTCCCCTTGAGCAGGTGAGATAAAAGGCAAATGTTTTTAATTGTTATGTTTGTGGTACATCTGTATTGCCAAATGTAGTAAGGTGATAAATCATTCAGCTCCTAGTAGTGGGAAAAATAATTTACTTAATAAATAATAAATTGCAAATTATTTTGGGTGCAATATTTCCTTTTTCAAAGTGTGTCACTGCAATGATCAGCCCAATCTACAACTGAAAGGTTGTAGAAAGGGTGACTTTCCATCTTAATAAAGGTTAGGACATTCTGCAATTTTTCCAATGAGGGCAATAAAGAATAATTTATCTCTCCTCTTCACAGCCTTTACTCTCAGTTTAGAGCTTTGAGAAAGCGTTCTCATATGTTAACCAATAATTATTAAATACTCATTCCATGCAAAACATGAATCTGCGCACATATTACCATTTGCTTTTTTGTAAATATGCCATCCTTGGACTTCATTTATAACAAAACATTTCCCCAGCATCCAAGAAAACTGTGGCTTAATTTTGACCACTGCTTACTGACCCTACCACCCAGCTCTCCCCTTGTTGTATATAATCAATAAGATGAAAATATGAAGTCCAACTTATTTACTGTCTACTTTTAATCTTTCATACTGACACTGATAATCCCAAGGGAGACACACCTTGTCTCTTTGTCATCACCAAAAATAAATAGATGAGATTATCCCCCCCCAAAAAAGGGGATAATTTTCATGTGCACTGAAAGTCTTAGTTCTTCAGAAATTTAGCTTCCCTGCTGCTAAAATAAATACCATATAATGTGTTGACTATAGAAATGGGAATCCATTGCCTCATGGTATTAAGGGTAAGGTAAGTTCATAATCAAAGCATCAGCAAGGTGATGCTTTCTCCTTGAAGACTGTGGCATTCAGGGACCGGGTGCCAGATATCTTGGTCCTAGGCTTTTTGTCACATGGCAATGCACATAGCAGCACATACTTCACTCTCTTTTGGGTTCAATTTATTTCCAGCTTCTGGATGCTCCCTATGGCTTCTCTCTATGAATTGCATTTTGCTTATAAGGGACTCCCATAATCCAAATTAAAGCCCGATGTGATTTAAGTGGGCCACATCTTAACTGAAGTAACATCTTTGAGGAGATCTTATTTACAATAAATTCACACCCACTAGAATGAGGACCAAGGCCAAGAACATGCCCAAACAGGATGCACAATTCAATCCACACCAATCAGTGAGTCCATTTACGAGAAGATCAGCAGTGGTACAAAAGGAATCCAGCCTCTCTAGGGTTTAAGTTGTAGGTACTAGACAGGGAGACTTGCATAAAGGGAGAAGATCAAGGATGTCTTTTGGAATCTTTCGATTTTTATTTCTAAACTTTTTAAAGACTTTTATTTCAAAACTTTCTAAAGATTTTTAGAAAGAAAAGTTGGTGGAAGAGAATGGGAAGCTCTAGTAATTCTAGATGATTTACCTCTTTGAGACACATTAATTCTTGAAAGTGGAGTAGTGATTTATCAATGTTCAGAAATGATCTGATTCAGGATTTGTTGAAAATCTTTATGATTTGGAAAATGAGAAATAGCACTTTTGAATCTTGTTCTTTCATGTCACTTTGAGAGGCTCACTCACCAAGAAATCAAGAGAGATTAAAAAGAATAGACCAGCCCTCAGGATATTGGATTAATTAGGATGTGTTCAACAATAATCTTCCTCTCCCCACCCCCCCAAAAGCTATTTAACAGTAGAATTTTATTAACTCTAATAACAAGAGATCTAGAATCAAGATAGTTTTATAATTGAGTAATTAGTTCAAAAATGTCATCAAGAGCCTAACTATATTTTAATCACCCTACCTTTCCATAACATCATTTTCAACTTTCTGACTTGTTCTTAGTCTTGATTCCTTGTAACAAGACAGCTGCTAAATATCAGCAGGCTGTGTCTTTACCCAGCTGAGTCCAAGGTTAAAGAAGAAAAAGGATAGTACTTGCCCTGCAATACTGCTTTTGCGTAAAGGAGACATTTTTTTAAAAAGTCCCTCTAAACTAGGCCACATGCCATGAAAAAAAAAGTGAGATCTTAACATTTTATAGCTTCTGTGGAAAAAAATATATATAAAAAAAGGATTTTTAAATATAAATATAAAAAATTATATATTTATTAAATATAAAAAAAAGGAAGGGAAATGCTTAGTGGGAGACACTCAAGGGTTTCTGCTATAACATACCATCTCTTCATTGAGGGAAGAAACCCGTCTGATTTGCTTACTGCTGTTATCAACGGTGTAATGTCAGGTCTTGAATAAACATGTGCTAAATAAATGAATGTACGTTCAGGGCTGTGGATAGTATAAATTCATATACGTAGCACTAAAGAGTATGTGAACACATCATTTGACTCATGCAGTTTTGAAAAATGAGGACTCACAATATCTTTGGTGTGCATTTTAAGTTGCTGAAACATGAGATGAGTAATGGAAAAATATTCTGTTTCAAAGAATTTTCTCTTTAGGGTCTGTTCAAATTTGAATTGATTTAATGTTTTGTAGCAAAGATACACTTGAAGGAACAATGCTTGCTGCCAAAGCACTGAACTTTTGTCTTAAAAATAATGGCATGTGCTGGAAATTGCAAGGCAGGATGATAAATGCTTTCTTTGTTCTTATTAGTGCTTGAGAGTTGGCATTTGGTTGGGAAAGGCTGCCAGATGTAGTAAACATTTTCCACTAAAGAAGAGATAACTCTGATGACTGTTAGTAGTGCAGGAATTGAATATTGAATCCTTTATTATTTTATTTGGGACTGATATTTTCTGGCATACTTTTTTTTCCATTTTGCTGTTCATTTTAATTCTTTCCCATCTATAATTTTTTATTTTAAGGGTGTTATTTGCTCAGTGTAGAAAATTTTAGAAAGTGTCAAAAAGTATAAAGTGTAAACATAACACTTTAAATCCATCACTCAGAACAAATATAAACAATAATTTGATGTATTTCCAGATAGCTCTTTTACTACTGTCATAATCTGCCTTGTGATTTACTTCCTACATATAATTTTTATGTTCTTCTTTTTCACATGAGTGAAAACATAAACATATTTTCATTATCATATTTTATTGAAATGTAGTTGCATAATCTTCTAGGGTGTGAATATGCTGAGTTAGTTAACCTTTCCCTTATTTTTGGATAAATATGTGTTATCTTTTTGAGGGAGGGGTTGTCACAAAAGTACATTATTTTGTCAATGTATCTTTTTGTTTGTCTGTTTGGTGGATTGTTTAATTTTACCAGAAAAGTTGCAAGTTTGTAAACGTTTACAAAAAAAAGTTGCTCATAAAATACAGGACTCACATATATACCCTATTATTAACACCTTTCATTTGTTACGATTGATAAAAGCACATTTATGTGCTTTATTAACTATAGTACACTGTTTAACTTAGAGTTCACTGTTGTGCTCTGCAGTTCCATGGACTTCTTAAAAGATTTTTATTCTAGTAAAATTATATGTACAACCTAAAATGTCCCCATTTAATAACATTCAAAGGTATAATTTACTGCTGTTAATTATGTACACACAGTTGTGCTACCATCACCCCTATTCATTATCAAAACTTTTCCATTGTCCCAAATAGAAATACAGTACAATATGATTTTAATTTATACTGTTATAAAAAGCATATTCTGTTATGTTTTAACTTTTTTGTATATTTCTATTTAATATATATCTAAAACTTAAATAGTTTGCTAAAATTATTGAATTATGCTAATTTATTAATAACTAGTACAAATCACTTTAAAGAGTTTATTTTCCAACTAGTGGGTTTAAACAGGAGGAAAAATTTTGCATTTAATTAAGTCTTCTTCAATACTGGATAGTCTCATTAAAGAAACAATAGATAAAGGTAAAAAGCAATAACAACATTATTATGTTGAGATGTTATTAAATGAATTTACTATTTTAATGTTTCATAAAACTGATTACTGGGAAGTATGAACATTTATTTTGATAGAGAAGCCATTTAACTTCCTTTACCTACCTTTCTTTTGTTTTTGGTAGTTTCAAAACAATTTCCACAGTGGTCCTCAATACCTGAAATCCAATCTATTAACTTCCTTATTGAGGTGAGGAACGGGAAAGAGCTTAAATTCTGTGATAAGATTTTCAAAAGGAGACATTGCTAAACTGAATTGGAAATTAGCTCTGAATTCCATTGGATGTCTTGTAGAGCTAAGGATTAGGTAAAGTCTGGACAGGAAACTTTTTAAACACACATTTTAGTTTCCTGAAATTAATTTCTCTCAATGGAGACCAACTCATGTTTATTCCATTGCTGAAGTTTTTCGTCAGTCCTGCCTGATTTCTAACATTTGGTCTTCAGAAATCATAAGGGTGATGTCAGAATTAATATTGTATTTGTACTATGTACACATTTTTGTAAAATAATACATAGAATGTTGTGTATGCATATATGTCAAAACATACCTAAATGATATCTTATTTCTTCCATCTAGATGTATAATCTTAAACCTGTTGAAATAGAAAATTTCTGGTAATAATAACTGATAAAATAAGCACTAACCCTGTATATACAAGATATTTTGCTCAGTGCTTTATATGCAATATCTCATTTACTATTCAAAACATAGGTGCTATGCAGTATTGCTTCTGTGTGAGTATGTGTGTGTGTTTGTATATATGTACATATATATATGTATGCATATATATACATATATATATATATATATATATATATATACAGGCATACCTCAGAGATACTGTAGATTGAGTTCTAGACCACTGCAATACAGTAAATATAATAAAGTAGGTCATGGATTTTTCAGTTTCCTAGTGCAAATAAAATTTATGTTTACACTATGCTGTAATCTGTTAAGTGTGTAATCGCATTGTGCCTAAAAAAAGCAATGTGTATACTTTAGTTAAAATACGTTATTGCTAAAAAACGCTAACCATTATCGGAGGCTTCAGAGAGTCAAAATCTTTTTGCTGGTGGGAGGCTTTCCTTCCATGTTGATGGCTGCTGAATGAGCAGAGGGGTGGTTCCTGAAGGTCCAGGTAGCTGTGACAATTTTCTAAAACAAGGTAATGCTGTAGTTTGCCACTTGAGTGACTATTCCTTACCTGAGATATTTCTCTGTAGCATGTGATGCTGTTTGATAGTATTTTGCCCACAGTAAAACTTCTTTCCAAAGTATATGTACTATTATAACTCTTTTCTTGTTATTTCAAACAGTGTTCACAGTGTCTTCATCAGGAGTAGATTCATCACCTATAGACATATGAAATGTATTTCTTAAATAATCAGGCCTGAAAATCCAAATTACTCTTGATCCGTGAGCTGCAAGAAGAGATCTTGTTGCTAGCAGACATGAAAACAATATTATTCTCATTGCACATATCCATCAGAGCTCTTTTGATGACTAGGTACATTATCATTAAGCAGTAATATTTTGAAAGGAATCTTTTGTTTTCTCAGCAGTAGGTCTCAACAGTAGACTTAAAACATTCAGTAAACCATGATGTAAACAGATGTGCTGCCATCCAGGCTTTATTGTTCCATCCATAGAACACAGACAAAATACATTTCGGATGATTTTTAAGGTCCTTACGATATTTGAAAAGGTCAGTGAGCATTGGCCTCAACTTTACCTCACCAGCAGCATTGCCCCTAACAAGAGAGGCAGCATGTCCTTTGAAGTCTTCAAACTGGGCATTGGCTTCTCTCAATTATGACAGTCCTCAATGGCATCTTCTTCCAATAGGAGGCTGTTTGTCTACATTAAAAACCTATTGTTTCATGTAGCCACCTCCATCAGCCATCTTAGCTGGATCTTCCTGCTAACTTGCTGCAACTCCTGCATCAGCAGTTGCTTCACCTTACACTTTGATATTAAGAATATGGTGTCTTTCCTTAAAGTTCATGGACCAACCTCTGCTAGCTTCAAACTTCTTCTGGAGTTTCCTCTCTCAGCCTTCACAGAATTAATGTGAATTAGGGCCTTACTCTGGAATAGGCTTTGGTTTAAGTGAAATTGTGGCTGATTTTATGTATCCAAGTCACTCAAACTTTCTCCATATCAGCACTTCATTATCATTCATGTGTTCTCTGGAATAGCACTTTTAATTTCCTGAAGGAAATTTTCCTTTGCATTCACAACTTGAACTGGCATGATAGGCATAGCTTTAAGCCTATCTTGGCTTTTGACATGCTTTTGTCACTGAGCCTAATCATTCCTAGCTTTTGATTTTATTGTGAGGGATGCTCAAGTCTTTCTTTCATATGAATCTTTAGAGGCCATTGCAGGGTTATTGACTGGCTCAATACAGTATTGTTGTGTCTAAGTGAAGGGGTGTCTCAAGAAGAGGGAGAAGAAAATGGCCACACACTCACATTTATCGATCAAATTCCCTGTCTTACGTGGGTGTGGTTTGTGGTGTACCCTCCCAAATTACAACAGTGACATCAGCGATCACGGTTCACAGGTCATCAACAGATATAATAATGAAAATATTGTAATATAGTGAGAATTATCAAAATGTGACAGACGCATCAAGTGAGCACATTCTGATGGAAAAATGGTGACAATAGACTTGCTTGATAAATCATTGCCACAAAACTTCAATTCATAAAAGCAGCAATATCTACGAAGCTCAATAAAGCAAAATGCAATAAAAAGAGGTATGCCTAGGGCAGGCCACGATGGCTCAGCAGGCAGAATTCTCGCCTGCCATGCTGGAGACTCAGGTTCGATTCCTGGTGCATGCCTGTGCAAAAAAGAGAGGTACACCTGTACAGATGTGTATATATAATATATATTTATATTATTGGGAGGAATGAATGTGTGTATGCTTATGTGCATATATATCCATATACAAATGTGTGTGTTTGTGTAATGTGTATATACATTATATATAGAGAGAGGGAGGGAGGGAGAGAGAGAAAGAAAAAATCTGTTTTAGTCTGTATGTGTGTGTATGTGTATGTGTGTTTGTGTAAAGTGAGGACTTAGAGAAGTTAATTGTCCAGGTTCATTGAGATAGTATATAACTGAGAAAAAAATTCAAATCTGTCATATGCATTTATGGTCTATGTTTGACCATCACACAGACAACTGATAAGTGGAAATTATGTAAGCAATTTATCCATTATGGAAAGAAAACATTAGTCCTTTGTTAATTCAGCCTAAACCACCCTTCCCCCTTTTTTTCTTCCCTCTTACTTCCTGCCTGGCTTTTCATTTGGTTATTTGTCCTCTCTCTTTACCCTATAAAGTCCCATCAGTATTCCTTTGGCCTACGAGTTGTAGCACATATTGGCATCCAATATTCTCTGTCCTCTGCACTTATGAACTCTCGGACAGTGGGACAGTGTTCTGATCTTAGCTTTTGGATGGATGGACGATTTGATCCCAGGTCCATCCAAGGCCTGCACATTGCAGTTTTTTGGAAGATTCAATTTGGAGGTATTCTCTTTGTTTCACTGAAAGACCTGTGATATACTAGATCCCCCACTGAGTTATTTTTTATTATTCCTATTCTTTATGGAATAAAACCAATCAAATAATACAATGTGTCACTCAGCATTTGAAACAAAATGGTGTAATAAAGTACTGCCTTTAAGGCGCCTGCAGTCAAGTGATGAAAAAGAATACCTCATATTTGTTTAGCATTTTATACTTTACTCAGTGCTGTGATGTCCCAAGCACCTATGAGCCAGAGAGGAGATTTTGTGGGATCCATTTCACAATGAGAGGACAGAGACCCAGAGAAGTATATGCTTACTTAAGCACACAAAATTATTTATTCACAAAGCAGATTTATGAGTAGATTTTTATCATCAGCATGGCTTTTGTTTTTTATTTAATTCAACTTATTTGTTGGAGCATCATGACTCAAAGTATATTTGGCAAAGCCTTATAAATATTATTTATCATTTTGATAACTATTCCTATAGCATATATTTATATCACTGCATTAAAATGCCGACAATTATTTTGGTGAATGTGGTGATAGACAAGATGCAGCCATTCCTTCTAAAACTCAGGCAACAAAATATTATGTGTTTTCATTGGAATTTTCTCTAGAAACCAGACCGGTTCACCTTGACGTCTCCATTGTTGTATGCTACTGTAAAGAGGGCCATTGCCACAGGTATTTCTATTTTTGGACACCAACAAGTATCAGATTATTTTTTATGGTCTTAGTTTTCTCTTAGGAAATTTTGTGGAGCAGTTGCTCCTTAATTTTTAAACTCTCCTGTAATTTACAGTAATTTTATCATGTTTATCATTAATTTATACTAAACTCATCCACATGTTAAACTTTTTAATGAGCAAAGGCATTTACAGTGTCATTCATTTGTTACAAGTGTCAATCTCCAGTTAACTGAGCTTTAGTCCCAAAGCATATGGGCACCTTGCAAAAAATGTTTGAGGAGTGACCGATTTTATTTTCTTACATGATTCCAAAAGTTTTAGGGCTTTCATAACACATTTGTTTGCACGTCAAAATAACTCTGAGAGCCAGATAGAGCAGGTCATATTGTCCCTATATCATGGATAAGAAAGTCAGGGCCCAGAGACATTACAGAATGCCTCAAATTTTAAAGTGGCAGAATTTTATTCTAGTCTTTTGTCTCCTCTAAATCACATTTTCCAAGTTATATTTCAACTATAATAAAATTAGGAAAATTTTTATAATTTTTGACGTATTTTCTAATGCGCTCAATGATCTAAGGTCAACAATACATATAGGTTTTATGACATGAAAATTAATCCATGACATCTATTGGTTGCTAAAATTCAATGCATTTCCCTAAAAATATAAGCCTTTTCAGTACGAGAATATGATACTTTCAGTTTAGAATTGGCAATAATCTGAAACAGAGACAACAGCCTTATCTATTCTAAGTCTCCCTATAAACTTGTGATTAGCCAGACCTAGGGGTTAGGAACTAGTGTAAAACTAATTGGGTCTTGTCAAAACCAAATCAACTTTTTAATATTATTACACTGTGCTTTAAAAACAAAAGCCAACTGGTCACACTTATTTCTTTCATAATTTATGAGATAGTGGAATAGATACAGAGGTTTCTCAAAGATTACATGTGCTACTTAGTTGACATTAATTTCCCCAAAGCTGGAGAATTAGCTTAACAGTGGGATTCACTAACAGTACAACATTTTCGAATAATGCATTAAAGTCTTAACGATAGATTATTTTATAATTTTGGCATTATTTCAAGTTTTGAAAAGTGTTCTTGAAAAGTGTGTCACAGGAAAAAAAATTAATGTTGCAAACAAGCATTTGTAAATGCTTTTAAAACATGGATTTATTTGCATGTCTTCATGCCCCACACCAAAACTATCATACCTTGAGGGTCATAGCACTCTTTTCCACTGATTGAACTTGGATCGAGTCCCAACCCAAGACCTGAAACAAATCCTAAAAATTTGAGCTGGTATTAAAATGATGCTTATTTGCTTTACCTGAATGAGCTCTAAATACTGTTTTGTTTTTGTTTTTTCCCTTTAGCTTGTCTTCAGTCTTAAGAGAGCTAGTCTGCCAGGATTTGCTTGCCATTTTTTTTTACGATTGCAATAAATGATATTCATTCTATTTGCACAGAATTTGGAAGAATATAGCCTGTAAGCTAAGGAACGTTAGAGAATAGGCCAAGAGTAGTAAACTTTGTGCATAAAACCTAGACAAAGGAAAATAACTTTAGACCAGCTCTAGGATATTTTTCTTTGGATCTTCAAGGATGGGATGAACTTTGTATTACTGAATTTCCCTACTTACTCTTGTCATATAATCATCAGATTTCATGTACATCTGTCCTCCCAGGGATAGGGGCCCACAGCCTTATAGTATATAATTTAACTGACTTTGTCCCTTTCCTTTGTGGAGCATGTATAGATTATTGGTGCCCTCAAGAACCCTTTGGAGAAAATCTTCCCCTTATGGATTTTGCCAAGGCTGTGACCATTTCCATTCTAGGCATAGTACTAGCCAGTTGATGAACTGGTTTTGTTATGTCCTAAATACTTTCTTTGTAAGTACCTTTAAGTAAAACACTTTTTCAATGGGAGACACTTTCTGTATCTTTGGAGAATAGAAAGGTCAGCACTATTGAAGGATTTACATCTTAGGTCTTTAAGTTTTACACTGGAAATGATAGCCTGTTTCAGATTCAAATCTGAGCACCTCAGAAGTACTACTCAGGGACACAGCACAACTCAAACAGCTTTTCATCTCCAATTAAAATGTGGAACAATCCCAATGTGAATGTCTATTCTAAATATAATTTTTTAGTTTGAACATAAAATAACAAGAAGGAATAGTGAAGAAAACAGACCAATTTCACTCATTATCTCTTTATCTTAATGGTGCCAACAGTAATTTCAGAAAAGTAGAGCAAGTTATTGTTTTCCTTTGAATACTTCTTTTGGCAACACACTTAGATGTTTTCCTTTGTCATGACAGGAGACATTTCAAAGGCATATTTGCAAATTTATTTGTTTATTTCACTTCATTTTATTACTTTTTCTCAGTTACAAGGCTGTTTTTTAGCCTACAGATGATAAAAAGGAAGCCAATTACCTCTGAAGGTAATTATTTAGAAAGCTACTACAACAGGCACAGTTTAACGCAATTAAAAAGTCAAGTTTTCCATAAAATTCATAATTTCTCAAAAAGAATGTACAAATGATGACGGCAAGGGCAGAGTCCCTAAGTAGAATTTACACACTAGTATTCTGTTACTCCTAATCAACACAACCATTTCAATCACTTTACCTGAAAATAGCTCTTTAAAGAAAAACTTCAGATATCTCAGTCCCTACCCTTGTCCTCTGGCCTTAACAAACTTCATCTGAAGAACAAGTCAGGTCAATTTATTAAACACATTTTCAAGAACACAGACACTTCATGTAAATTCCTGCAACATCTTCAATTCCAGTCTCTTGTAATTGTGGGTTGTTGCTGATTTCTCGGGAGTTATCCCTTCTCTCCCCTGATTAAAACTGATTTGATAAATACCTACTCTGAATTTTACAGAGTTGCAATGCTCACATCTATAAAGAAAGTAACATGTCTTTTCTCCCTTGGTCTTCTTTTGATACTTGCTTTACTTTTGGTCTCTGTCTGTCTTCTCTGTTCTCTATGCTTACTTTCCTAAAGCCCCTTTGGAAAGAAAATTTAAGCTCCAAATGCAATTATTTTTAGCTAAGGATGTAGTAATTGCATTAGGAGCTTAGTGGTGGAATTAAGGAATTAAGGAATTAATGGAATTAAGGTGGAATTAAAGAATTAAGGAGCAAATGGTGAAATAAACAGGAAAGGTAGGATAAAGAACAGTATCTGGGGAGGGTATGAAGATCACTTCCGTGCTCTGATCTCATGCTGCTTAGCCAGAAGCCAACACTTACAGTCGTCAATACATATTTTCATTTTTCTTCATGATGGCATATCCGTTCTTCTGTCAGTCTCACAACTAATGTGTGTCCTGATCCTGCTTTCCATTGTTGCTACCCTACCTCCATTACTGGACATATGAAAATTTCTTGAGGCTGGATATACCCATATGGGGCATGGTACATGTTGTGTGGAAACACAATTTATATTTTTTGCATAAAACCGTTCTGCTCAGTCAGTGATTTCTGCATCAAGTTGGCAAACACAGTGAAGTTGTACATGCTAGAGGAACTAGAACTGCACTGCAGACTGCAAGCAACAGGGGAAGTTACCCCTAAAGACAGACTATTCTACAATTTTAACTAGTCTCTATATAAAAATTTGTTCTTACATCTAGCTTTAGCATCATTTAAACATTTCAGTATCAATAAGTTGCTTTTTTATATTCAAAGGGAAATGTATTTCCTAAGATATTGCTTGACTATTTGTTCAGAGTCTGAACAACTACTGCTTCTTTTTCTCATTCCAAAAATGCATCATATTTTCTTAACTTAAAGCCCTCATACTTTTCAGTCTCTGGGATAACTAAAACTACACTCCAGGCCCTTTTTCCCTTTAAGATATGAAGCTGGCTTGGAAGCTAAGGAGACAGCAGTTCATTCATTTCCCTGGAGGAAAAACTCCTTTTTTTTATTTAAACATTATAAAGGTGAAAGAACCTTGAAAAAAATTCCAGATACAACACAGCTTATATTTTTATAGTATTTATTAGGCAATTAAATATAAGGGAATACTACTTTTTCAGAAATGAAATTTGGGGGATATATACTTTTTTTGTTTTCCTAATAGAGATTTTACATGAGTTTCTTTATTAAAGAAGGTAGATACAAGAAATAAGCACGATGTCTTAATTGTGGTTGACTATTGTCTGGAGAAAGAAATCTGAATGATTACTTCTCCTTTTCAGCTACCGTTAACTTGTTGTTTGTGGGAAAAAATAGATGGGAATTCTCTTTAACTTAGAGGCATAAGTAGCCTTTGCTATAATAATTTTGTTTCATGATTGATTCTATCCTGAAAAAACTTAACATGCTGATGCCTGATAATTTATTCATTAAACTCTGTAAAACCTACTAAAATTAAACTTACTGAAAATACCTTCCTGGATTTTTTTTTCCAACTAAGCAGAAACTATGTTAACTCAATATTATGTCATCCCTATTTCCTTTATTTATTAAATTTGTTTTAATTTAGGAGCACTGGAGAGAATTATGGACCCATATTAATATTTTCACTATTTGAATCTCTTTATTTGCATGTTTCTTGAATTTTAAAGTTACTTTAGTCTGCAAGACTTCAGTAGCAATCAAGTGTAGTCTTATTGATTGTCCCTTGAATTCTGAGTATTTTATATTACCACCCAGCTCAGCTGTACTGAATGCAGGTGCTCTGTTGGTGAACTCCAAAAGTTAACATGTGTAAAAGTCACCTGTGAACCTTGCAAAAGGAAATTCTTATTCAATAGGTACTAGACAGAACTTGAAATTCTGCATTTCAAACAAGCTCCAGATGGTGTTGCCTCTGCTGGTCTAAGGGCCAAACTTTAAGTCACAAGGCCCTAGGCCTTTAAGTAATCTGTTTTGAAATGATTATGTTTTTGTTTTCCTTTCTTAGTTATAAAATTTTGCAGATATTTTGTGGTAGACATAACAAAGCATTTGAAATCAGATGATCTGAGTTCCCTTTTGGACTGCCATTTACGTTACTAGTGTTTCTTTCCTATATGGGTCTCTGAATGAACATATTTACATTTATTATTTGGCGTCATGTCTTTAATCAATGCCCCTGATATTTTATATTCCTAGACGTGGGAAAACCAAGTTGGATGAAAATTGTCCTGCCCTCAGTTTATTAAGGGAGAAAAAATAATTTATAGTTAACTTTAATACAACATGTTGTGTGTCTCCTAAACACTTTGTCTGGCACTCTTTGGAGGGGAAGTCATGGAGGAGAATGTCACAGAGCACTAAACTTACAATTGCCTTAGACAAGCTTCATGGAAGAATGACATTAAGTTGGAACTTCAAGGCACTGCACGATGCATATGCCTGGTGGATACTCGAAAATGTTTGTGGACTGAATCAGGAAAGGAAGGAAAAAGATATGGCATAAGTGAGGAATGCTGCTTTATTGAGAAAAGTCTGTCCAAAGAAATGGTGGTTTGGACATGCATCACTGTTTAATAAATTATAATAGGAACTTGCTGAAATATATGGTACCGGTGGACAAAGAAGAGATAGAGAAGATAAGTTGGATCCAAATCATTATGAGCATTGATGATAATGCTAATAAATTTTAGAGAAAAGCATGAAAATCTTATATATACGATGCCCCTTATTGATGATGGAAGCAAGGCTCAAGCTACTCCTGGCTTATAAAAGGAAATCAGCCTCTCCTCTCCTCTCTGATTTTGTCTTCGCCTCTCATGGGCATTGGGCATGGCTTGTCATGCCAACCAGCCTGACATTTACCAGCAGCAACATGACACCATGCAAAACTTCTGAATGATCAACAGGCCTCCTGGTTCTGACTCTGCTTTTCTTTTGCTAGTGTCCAGATTAAACGTCTATTGATTTTAATATAAGTATAGGACAAAAGAAGAAGGAAAAGGAGGTTTGTGATACAGAAAAGAGATGAAAAGACATTGTAATCTAATACTTCAATTTTTTTAATAAACAATTTAATTAAATTGGAAACTCTA
The DNA here is from genome assembly GCA_004026745.1 of Myrmecophaga tridactyla. Classification (NCBI taxonomy): domain Eukaryota; kingdom Metazoa; phylum Chordata; class Mammalia; order Pilosa; family Myrmecophagidae; genus Myrmecophaga; species Myrmecophaga tridactyla. The sequence continues at coordinate 92,418 of PVIY010001809.1, read as the reverse complement.
TTGCTATTTAATGAGGTATAAAACTTTTCTCATTTAAAATCACCCCTGGGTTGTGAAAAGAAATGCGGACGCAAATATTCTGGGTAAAAAGAAAAAAATGAGAGTCTTTGCATTGTTTGCTACTTTAGGCGTTCATTAATCCCATATTTTACTCACAACTGGGCTCATTAGCTTGATCTTCAACCCATATAAGAGGCAGGACAGTGCAGCATTTAAAAGCAGAAGTTCTGGAGCCAGACCCCCTATGTTTAATACTGAGTCCCTCAATTACTGTGTGAATTTGAACAATCTTTGTCCTTTTTTCCCCATCTGTAAAATGGGGTCAGTGATAGTTTCTAGTTTATAGAGCTATGAGAAATGTAGGTTGATGCAAGTAAATTATGAATCTGCAATAGTTCCTGGCACATAAGAACCCAGTAAGTGTTAATATTATTCAGAGAAAGAAAGTGGAAATTTAACTTACTTTTGTTGATAAGTTTGCTAATCAAGTATTTTGGGTTCTGATAGAACTTTGGATTCTAATCCAAGTTCTTACTTCTCTTGAATGAGTTGCATAACCTCTCTGAGCCATTTTCCCAACCACAAAATGAAAATTGTCACTGCATTGTAGAAATGGAGTAATCAAAAAAGCACTGGGGTATGTGAACTAACAACATAGTAGACACTAAACAAATGTTGATTACCTTTGCCTTCCCTTTTAGTTCTTTAAAAATATATGTAGACAAATAAAATGAAAATATAAGAATGGTTTTGTTTTCCTCTTTCATGTTGCTCATGGCAAGCCTGAGATAGGATTGAAAGATAGTTTGGTGTTTAGACAGGAGCATGTAAATGGAATCCACTAGTATCCCGCTGGGTGCAACATTCTCAATTCTTGCATTATTTCAAAGAAAATGTGGAAGATCCATATTTTTCCAGCATCATTATATGAAAGTGCTGTGGCATCCACAGGTGTTGGTTATCAATGCGTTACACTTCATAAATCTAATAAGCTCCCTCTCATATCATAGTTGTTTTATTTTTTTATGGTAAATATGATTTTCCAAAGTAGTGGTAGGATTTTCATTGACAGTTTTATACAATAATCATGTTTTGATTTATTTTTAAATCAAATATATTTTAAAGTTTCATCTCCTCAGTTTCCTTGTGGAGAGAAAAGTATATGAATCACGTATTCTCTACAGGCACAGATGTGAAAAAGAGAAACAAGACAGCAAGTTAGAGCTGTCATCTAGGGTCACAAAAAATTAATCAATCCAACAGATGTTTATCAAGCACATTTTAGTATCAGATGCTGTGTGTTTGGTGTGATTTATTTAACAGTAAATAATCAAAATGCATTGTGAAGAAATGGAGACTTTGAGCAATCCTCTACTCTCTGGTAGCACTATCATTTGTATACTATATTGTCATATATTAGCATCCCACACATCTTGTATTCCCACTGGAAATAAAAGTGCTAACTTCATTTATTTATTGGTGTACTTATTTTTTTTATTTTTGCATTATTGATTCATAATTTGCATTCAACAAATCCACCAGTTTTCTTTTGGATAATTCAATGAGTCTTGACAAACATGCATTGTGTAACTGTTGCCACAGCCAAGATCTAGAACATTTCCATCCCCTCCAAAATTATCTTAGGACACCTAGCAGTCAGTGCCTTACCCCAAACCAGCCTGTTTTCTCTCAGTATAATTTTGCCTTTTCTAGAATATCATATAAATGGAAACAACTAGCATAATGCTTTTGTGATTCATCCATGTTGTTGCATATGTCAATATTTTGTTCTTTGCTAATATTGAGTAGTATTCCTTTCCATGGATGCACTACACATTTTATCCATTTGCCAGCTAATTAGCATTTTATTTGTTTCCAATTTAGGATGATTGTTAATAATGGTTCTATGAACATTCACATAGAGGTCTTTATATGGACATATATTTTCAGCTTTTTGGTAAACCTAGGAGTAGAGTAGTTGGGTCATATGGTAAGTATGTGTTTAATCTTTTTACAAACCACCAGATTGTTTTTCAGTGTGGATGTTCCATTTGCATCCCCACTAGCAATATTTAAGAGATCCAAGGGCAGCAATTTCCTAAAAGTACTTGGAATGTTCAGTCTTCTTAATTTTAGCCACTCTAATGCTTGTGTAGTAGTAGAGAACTGTGTTTTTTATTTGCATTTCCTTGAGATTGATGATGGTGAATCTTTTACATATGCTTATTTTTCATTTGTACATCTTCATTTTGAAGTGTCTGTTCAGACATTTTGCCCAATTTCTATTGGGTTGTTTGCTTGCTAAAAATTGAGTTGTAAGTATTCTTTATATATTTCAGCTACAGGTCCTTTATCAGATATATGTTTGTGTTCTGAAAATGTCGTCTCCCAGTATGTGGCTTCATTGTTTGTTTTCTTAACATTGTCTTTCAAAGAGAAACAATGTTTAATTTTTCTATTAAGTCAAAGTTACAATTTCTGTTGGGATTGGGGATTTTTTATATATCTAAGAAATCTTTTCATAACCCAAAGCCTATAGGTTTGCCACCAGGGTTCTTGCTAGAATTTTTGCCTCTTATTTTTAGTTCTAGGATCAAATTCAAATTAAATTTGGTATGTAGTGTGAGTTAAGGGTTTGGGACTTTTTATTTCTTTATGAATATTCAATTGTCTAGTTTGTCATAAGTTATTTTAACATGCTAATGATTGAATTGAGAATTGCTCAATTGATGAATATAAAAACAGACACACAACAGTGCACCCAAATTGTAACAGTACTTTTTGTGCCAAGTCATTCATGGATTCCTTCCTAGAAAATCCATATAAACCCCTTTAGATTCAAGTTGTGTGGTGATTGTTTATTCTTACAGGTCAGCACAACCATTAAGCATTCTGAACCAGGAGTGCAATAAATAAATAAACAAACAAATAAACAAATAACAGATTTCAATTTGGGTTTGCCATTGATTGGAATTGTTGTTTTGTTTTTTTGGGGGGTAGAATTTTCATCTTCTAGGTCTCATCTTCTTCATCTGTAAAATCAGAATAATAGTTCATGGCTTAGGGCAATGTCTGGCAGAGAATCAAATGCTTTATAAATATTAGCTCTTCTTATCCTCCTCTTCTTCCTCTTCATTAATTCCTGTGTATAATCAAGGAAAATGCATTAGCCCAGTTTTCCTCTGTACTCCCATAGTGCTCTGAGCTCTGTTGCCTTGAACTGTATTTTTTAGAGCTGTAGTGTAATTGTCTGAGTGTCTACCTCCTCTCCTTACAGGACTGTAAATTCCTGATTCGGGGGAAGTTCATCAAGTACTGATTTATTCTAACTCATTCAATCTAAAAGCATTTATTGAGTGTCACCATCCTTGTGTTAAGTACCTTACCTGTGTACCAAGAAAAAAATGTAGATAAGGATTAGGTTTCACATTCACGAAACCCAAAGTATTTGAAATAATACTAGCAACCATTTCTTAAATATTTAGTATGAGCCATGCAATGTGCTACAAACTCCCACACACTTAATCGCACAAAACACAAAACCTTTTTAACAAACCTTAGACAAAGTGATCTTTTAAAATTTCTAAAGCCTTGGCTATACCCCACACCAAGTAAATAAAACTTTCTAGGGATGGGTCAAAGGAATAAGCATTTTGTCCAAGCTCCCCAGTTTATTATATTATGTAGACATGTTTGGGAACCACGGCTATAATGCCATTTCTAATATTAGTGACCCCGTATTTTAGAGGAGGTAACTGTAGCTCTGAAAGGTTAAGGACAGGATTAAATAGTGCCAGATACTTAATTGAAACAAAGTCACTATGACTCCTGGATCTCACGCTTCCTAAGATTATATTATATACCTTTCAATATTATAAAATCTAAGTATATACATATGATTTACACATGCATACGAAATATATGTACATATATAATATACTTATAAATGTTATATACATATATAAAAAGACAAAGTAGAAATATGTGAGAACTGATAAAGTATCGAGTAGGAAAACTTAGTATCATGTTTGACTGGTGATGGTTGAAATGGTTGGAGCGTGGGGTGGTGGTTGGTATATTTAAGAAACATTTTGAAGAGAAGTTGAGGTTTGAACTGGGTATTTAATGAGAAACCTCCAGGTGTAAGTACTGGGGAAGTTTTTTTTTGAGGTGAGTGGACCAGCATGGTTAAAGGGTCTGAGGTATGAAAGTACAGCCAAAAAACCTACCTAACTCAGGTATTGGAGGGCCTTATATTCCAGAATAAGGACATTACACTTTATTACTTATTAAATCTTTGCTGAATTTAATTGAAAATTATTGTGGATTGATTCACCTTAATGCATATTACATACTCATAGCTATCTTTATGCAAAGTTTTGGTTTTGAGTACACTGCTTAGAAACAATAAGGGCCAATTCCTTTATTTAAAGCTGTTCATTGAAATCCTAAGTTCTTGGCAACCTGGAAACCACATTTCAGTATTAATTGCCAGATGCCACTGCCAGGAGGCACATTTCCCTGAATAGACTTCCACTTGCCAGTTTTGAGATTAGTAGTATAATTGGATGCCAAGACTCATCCTTTCTATATCCTTCCTCACATCTCCCTGCTGTTTGCATAACAGGAGAACTTAAGAGTGAAATAGGTGATCTTAGTTATCTAATTCTAGAAACAGAGACCTACAATAAGATCCTATATTGGTTTGTTAATGCTGCCAGAATGCAATATACCAGAAATGGGTTGACTTTTATAGAGGGAATTTATTAAGTTGCAAGTTTACAGTTCTAAGGCTATAAAAATGTCCAAAATAAGGCATCCAGAAAAAGAGATACCTTGACTCAAGAAAGGCCAATGGGTCTGGAATACTTTTGTCATCTGGGAAGGCATGTCTGGCATCTGCTGATCCTTTGGCTTCTGGTTTCAGTTAGCTTCACTGGGGGTGTTTTCTTTCTGTATCTCCAAACGTCTGGGTCTTGCGTTGGCTCAGAAACTTTTTTTTCAAAATGGTTCTCACTTAAAGGGCTCCAGTAAGCAACCCCACCTTGAATGGGTAAAGACACATCTCCATGGAAATGACCTAATCAAAGAGTACCACCCACAGTTGGGGGGCCACATCTCCATGGAAATAACTTACTAAAAACAATCCCACCCAACAATATTGAATCAGGAATGAAGAACGTGGTTTTTCTGGGGTACACAACAGTTTCAAACCAGCACAGATGCAGAAAGATATTTCCAACATTATTACATATTTTATTTATGACAATGCACAAAAAATTATCATAAAATTTCCTTCTAAATATTTTCTACACCTTCACATTATTTGTGTTAGTTCAGGTTCTTGTCGCCTCTCTGAATTCCTGGAGGCCTCCCTGCCTTCAGTTTTTCCAGGGTGTCTTCCACACAATAGAAAAAAAGTTGTCAGTTTAAATTCAAATTTGTCTATTTCTTCACTCCTAAATCCATCTTGATATCTCCAGTTTTTACAGGATTAAATCCAATCTCCTTAGACTGGCATGTAAAATGTTTCATGAACTATCTCAATCCACCTCGTTAGTCTCAACCTCAAATGCTGGGTAAAAGTTTTCCATTTCTTAAAGTTATCCATTTCTTTTCTCTTGTTCTTCTCATGTCTGTCTTCTTTGCCTGAAATATCCTTCCAGTTTTTCATTTCTTGGTTAAATCTTATTCATTTTTTTAAACAGATTTTTGAGATATACTTCATATAATATAAAATTCACCCTTTTAAAGTGTACAATTCAATGGTTTTACTAAATCCACAAACTTGTACAACCATTGCAATGATATAATTTTAGAACATCTTTGTCACCACAAAAAGAGAAATTCTGCATCTGTTAGCAGTCACTCCTTATTTCTCCTCCCCCACAGGCCTAGGCAAATACTCTACTTCATTACGTCTTCGTGAATTTTTTATATTGCGGAAATTTCATGCAAAAAGAATCACATAATATGTGATCTTTTGTGACAGACTTCTTTCTCTTAGAATAACATTTTCAGTTCATCCATGCTATAGCATGCATCAGTGCTTCATTCCTTTTTTATTGCCATATATTATTCCATTGGGTGGGTGTATAGATTTTGTTCATCCACTCATTAGACAGTGAGCATTAGATGACTTCCACTTTAGGGATATTATGAATAATATTGAGACAAAATGTATTTCAATCTTGTTTTTAATCTAGTCTACAATCTGTCTTTTGATAGGATTATTTATTGCATTCACATTTGCTGTTTAGATATAGTTAGATTTATTTCTACCATTTTTACTTTATTTTCTGTATGCCTCATAACTAGTTTATTATTCTGATGCTAATTTACTTCTTTATTTTGTACTTTGTGGTTTTCTAATGTAGCATTTTAATTTATTTAATGATATTAATTATATGTTTGAGCTATGATCTTAGTGCTTCCTCCAAGGCTAATGATATTCACCTTAAATTTTCAGAATCTACTTCAGATGTACACTAATTTAATTCAAGTAGATATGCAAATTTATACCAGTGTAATGCTATTCCTTCCTTTCATTGTGATTTTTATACATATAACGATTATATATGTTTCTTGTATCATTTAAAGAAGTTAGAGGCTAAGAGAAGGAGAGCAAGTATATAATATGGAATGGCTATGCTAAATTTATTTACGATTTCTGCTACTCTTCATTTCTTTCTGTGAATTCAAATTACCATCTGGTATCATTTCCTTATTCCAATTCATCAGCTTTGTCCCCACCTTCTTCTTTGGGTTGTTTTTATTAAAAATATTATATTTCTTTTTTGTAATTGCTTTAAAATCAGTTATTAATAAAAAGAGAAGAAATGTACAAGTAAACTGTGTTTCATAATTACCAACTTAATTACTTACCAATGCTCTATTTTTGTTCCTTGTATATTTGAATTACTGTCTGCTGCTACTTCCTTTCAGTCTGAAGAAATTTCTTTGACACTACATGTTAAGGCAGGACTTCTTACTATGTATTATCTTTTTTTTTGTTCATCTGGGAATGCATGTTTTGCCTTCATTTTTGAAATTCAGTTTTTCTGCTTATAATATTTTTTCCTTCAGAACTTTGAATATGTCATCTCACTGCCTATGGCTTCTACTATTTATTATAGGACACAATTGTCAGACTTATTAGTGAGCTCTCTCATATCAACAAGTTGCTTTCCTCTTGCTGTCTCTAGTTACTCTTGTTATGTTTTTGCCTTCAATATTTTGAATATGATGTACCAGATTGTGGATGTCTGCTTTTATCCTAAGTGAAGTTTCTGGAGTTTTAGGAATGTGTCAATATTTTTTCTTCAAATTTGGGAATTTTTCAGCTATTATTTCTTCAAATATCTCTGCTCCTTTCCTTCTTCTTCCAGTACTTCCGTTAACATACTTTGCTATGCTCAATGGTGTCCCAATTTCTTTGAGATTCTGCTGATTCTTTTTCATTCATTTTTAGCTTTGCTCTTCAAAGGGTATAATGTCTATTGATCTCTCTTCAAGTTTGCTGATTCTTTCTTGTGCCATGTCAAGTCCACTGTTGAGCACATAATGAGTATATATATATATATTCATTAATTCTGGCTATTGTAGTTTCAACTTCAGAATTTCCTGTTGGTTCTTTTTAATAATTCTTGTCTCATCAAAGCTCTTCCCCATTTGATAAAGCATTTTCATCATGCCTTCATTTAATTATTTGATCATTATTTCCTTTAGTTCTATGAATATATTTATAATAGATGCTTTGAATTCTTTGTCTGCTAGGTCCACCATCTGGGTGCCATCCAGGGCTCTCCAGTAATAGAGTGCAGACAGAGCTCCACAACCTAACTGCTTAGTGTGGCTGGAGCACACAGTGTAAAGCAGCATACAATAAGAGCAATAGTTAGAGGCATAGGTAATGCTCGGATAATGTGTGGCTTTAAGGTACATTCAAAATGTTGGATTTTATCCTAAAACAGCAGTAGACAAACTATGAGCTTGTAGGCCAAATCCAGCCTGTCACCTCTTTCATGTGCCCTTCATGCTAAAAATGGATTTTGTGATTTTAAATAATTGGGAAAAAATCAAAAGAAGAATAATACTTAGGAACATGTGAAAATTATAGTAAATTCAAGTTTTAATGTCCATAAAAATGTTATATTGGAACATAGCTACTTTCATTCTTTTATATATCACTGCTTTTGTGTTACGGTGGCAGAGTTGAGTAGTTGAGTAGTTGTGTAGCTGTGACAGAGATTATACAGCTCTTAAAATCTTTAATTATCTACTATTTGACCCTTTAAAGAAAAAGTTTGTCAACATCATCTTGTAGTAATGGAAGATATTTACATATTTTCATAAAAATATCATTTAAAGAGTAAATAATTAAATTGGCATGTTTTGCTGGTGGAGGCAGGGGACAACCTGGAGGATGGTATGTTGGGAGTCCCCAAATGCATCCCAAGTTCAACAGTTTGCTAGGAGAACTCACAAGACTCAGCATACAGCCATGATACCAGCTACAATTTATTACAGCAAAAGGATACAAAGCAAAATCAGCAAAAAGAAAAGTCCTATGGAGAGAGGTCCAAACGATACCAAGTGCAGGCTTGCAAGGGTCCTGTCACAAGGGAATTACGGTATAATGCTTAATTCATCGAGCAATGCACTGTGAAATAAGTGTAAAAATAACGTCTACTAGAGAAGCTTGCATGAGTCCAGGAATCCAGGGCTTTCAATTGGAGGCTGATCACCAACTGCTTATCATAGGCCCAACCCCAAACTACCAGAAGGAAAGCAGGTATTCGGCATGATCCATATTGTTTGTACAAACAGTTTAGGAACATTGAGCCACTCTTATTCTTATCAAAGAATGGTGGGAACCATCCTTAACTCAAGGTTCCAAGATGCCAGCCACAGGCCAAGCTAGCAAGCAGACCTTTCTAAGATTAGTAGTTTCAATCCTATTAAAGTGAATTTTTTCTGCACAGGAAGTTACTGTACCAATCCAGAGGAAGTCTAAATTGTAAATGGAACAAAGTGGACAAAATTTTAAAATACTTAAAAAGTAATGTCCATACAACTTAGCCATGGGAAAGATATGGCAGGTGAGAGGTAAGAAGTGAAGGATTACCTAGGAATCTGGCTTCTTGGTAAATATTGGTATTCTCATCTAGTTTACACTTTGTAATGATTTCAGTTGAAGAAATAAACTGAGATGATTATTGAGGTGTCTCTGCTGATCAATTGGATAATCCCATATTTCAAGGAATATCACAATTTTATATATGATTATTTATATATGTATAACCCTTATTTTACATATGAATATGTACACATATAACTTAGGGCTTTCTATGAAGAGACTATTAAAACTACACCTTTAACCTTTCTGGTATGAACCAGTTGAAAATAAGCACAATAATCTCATGAATGGAGATCTAATATCAAGTGTTTTCCAAGATTAGAGAATGAGAATGTGACTAGAGCAGGCAAATGTGAGCCCTTTAATACTGACCTCATTTACTCCCAGGCTACTCTCTGAATCTATACCTGCATGAGAGAAATGTTTCTGCAAGGCACTAAGTTAACTATAATGTAAACTGTATCTTACATGCATAGAGTCCTGAGAACATGAGATAGTTTATGAGGCAAGCCTTGGGCCTTACATTACCTAAAGCATCTCATTCACAGATTAGGAGCTTAAATAGAACCTATGAAGGGAGAAAAATGCAGCCAATCTTAAACCTGCTAAATATATATATTTTAAAAAACACATGGATTCTTTTACACTGGGCAATCCACCATTCCAAAAATACCTTATTTCCTCAATGAAAAATAGTGAGGAAAAGACAGAAGATCCAGAAGTATTTTTCTCATACTGTTGACTCTTGGAGAGTGAAGGCTGAAAGGAGAAGCTTCCTCTTGAATACAGAGGGAGAGAGAAAGAGAGAGAGAGAAAAACAGAGTGTGTATGGTGGGGGAGGGAGGGGCGTGGTTCTGCTGGTTTAATTTAAGCACCTATGTTTACTAAAAATTTTGGGCATATAGACGTTGTGATTACCTCTATCTTCAGAATATATGGTTTATATATTATTTCCTAAATGAATCTAAAATATGTAAGTGTTCTACTAAGGCATACAAAGGGAAATATTCTCTTCAACAAAAACACACTGTAAATCCTTCTTCTGGAGTGGTTGTTCTTATTGTCAGCATTGAGTCAACATCCAAGTGCAGATATTTCAAAACACTAATGTGTGGGTTAAATTGGCAGAGTGTCTGCCTCAGAAGTTTTGGGTTGGAGAGGGATTATTTTTATTTTATTCAGAAACACTGATTTAAGGAGTCATGATTTAAATGAGTAGAAATTAATAGCTTAGAAAGATCATATTTCTTTGGAGACAGCTTGCAAACATTTTGAATTCTCTAATGGAAAGAAATAAAACTTCTACTTGTCTAAAATAAGTTTAATGTTACTCCTCCTTGTATCTCAAACGTCAATTCTAGGCAAGCTGGATGGGTGGCTGGCTTCTGTGTATGAATGGGTGGATGGCTGACAGATGAATAGAAGAATGAATGGTATGAAATAGATAGATTTGTGAGTAGGTAGATGGAGGAATGTGTGGATAATAGTTAAGAGGTATGTAAGGGAGGAGAAGGATGCATGATTAATGGATGTGTTGACTAGTAGCTGAACTAATGAATGGAAAGATTGCTGATTGAATCAATGACAGAATAAAGAGGGCATAAAGGAAGAGCAACAGTAAACCTTATAACACCTCCTTACAATGTTTAACTTTTCGAATTGTCCAAAAAATATTTTCCCATGCTTGGTAAAATGTGTCATTTAGTTGGGATTTATTCATTCATTCATTATCCAGTCTTGAATTCCCAAGAGTCAGGTCATGATCATGATGCAGGAACACAATAATCCTATGGAGTCTAAATAGGAAAGCAAAATGAAGGCTGCAAGACTGGTAGAATAAACATTTTGACACCCATTTGACAGCTACAATTTGAAGGCATGTAACCTCTCTAACTATAAAGATAGACCAATGACATATGAGGCAGGAAAACAGAAATCAAGTAGCTCTTTTTGATCTGTTGTTTTCAAGGAAGCAATGAAGCTAAGGAATTGGATAACAAAGACTTTTTTTATTTTTTATTTTTATTTCTTTGCTGAAATCAAAGTTACAGATATAACTTCAAATAATTATCTCAAGAACAAAAAAATCAGTTCTTTTTCATTTATGAACTTATTTGAGCCTTAGAACAATCCTTTGAGGTGGTTAAAAATTTTAGTACTATTTCTTGAGAACGAAAACCCAGTGAAGGATAAGATTAATTTAGATTAATTTTGTCTCCAAGGTTTTTTCTAGCTCTAAATTTCTTAAAACTTATGACACATGCTACATATGAAAATTCCATTAATCAAAACAATGGTGTGAAATTTTGTTGTTTTCTTTTTGTCTTATCTGTGCTGGTTTTTATGAAATATGCCTCAGGATGAAACTCCAGATGCTATTTCAACATTTTTTTCTTGAGGAAATGAGAATGGGGGCGTTTTTTATCCCACTGCAGTTTATTATAATTTGGGATGCCTTGAAACCCGAAACTGTGTGATAATTAAGAACAAAAATGTACATTACCTTAAGTAACCTCACAACAATTGGCTTATATAGAGGAAGATTTTGGAATCAGGCATATGAATACTGGCTCTGCCTCATACTAATAACACAACTTTGGGTTATACAAATTGTGTAGTCTCTTTATTGCTCTCTTACCTTCTTTGCAAAGTGGTTGCAATAATAATACTTATAACATAGTACCTTTTAAAGCTTAAGAAGACAATCAATTTAACTGATATTAATTTAAATATCAGTACAATTTTTGGCATATAGTAAGTTTCTAATAAATTTTCATTGACACAATTGTTCCGATTTGACAGATTAGAAAACTAAGAGTTAGAAAAATAAATGACTTGCCCATAATCTTAAAGCTAGTAAATGGAAAAATAACCAAAATCAATTCTTTTATCATACATTTCAGAATTCTAATGTCCCTAATTAACAGTATTCAATGAAAAATATTAGGTTAAAAATTGAACAATGTTCATGCAAATGTTCCATGTCGACCTATGCTTAGAAGCCAATATTTTTTATCCTTACCAGTGGTTAATTAGCTCAAATGGGATATATTAAAATATTAAGATATCAGAAGATATTCAGGCAGTGCTTCCCATTGAATAGTATAATTGGAAAACTAGTTTTTGTAGGATGGAAAAAAAGACACATAGCCCTCTTACTATGCTCAATATAATTAAATCAAAATTGAAAACACCCACTAGAACTTTACACTTTAAGTAGTATAGTGTTAAAATAGCACATGTAACATTTAAAATGGGAAAAATTATTACTCGATGTATCATATCCTCCACCAAAATGCACATTCCTGGAGTGAAGTATCTCTATTTTATGCATCTTTATAATCCTCACAATTTGCATTTTTACTGGCATATGGCAGGTAATTGATAAGTATTTGTGGAATCAAACTGAATTGATTGAATACAAATCATCATTTTGTTAACAATTCAGGAGATGTTCTGGCAACTGAAGCTGAGGAGAACCTTAGATTTGGCAATAAGATTACCACATATTAAATAATGTGTTAGTAGCCTGATTTTTAAAAATGAAGACATTTCTTCTTAATCATCATCATCATCATAATTATTAGTATTATTATCTTTATCATTTATTGAGCAGCAATAATATGCTCTGTGTTATGATCACATTTGCAATAGCGTTTCTAATCCTTACAAAGACCCTCTAAACTGTATTATAATGTAATTCAGCCAACCACTTTCCCAGGTGATTGTATGATTAGACAATGAAAAAAAAAAGAAAAAAGAAAGAAACAAAGATCTCTACCTTGGTAGAGCTTATGCTCAAGTGGATATAGATAATGTTTTGGTTTGTTAGATGTGCTGGAATGTAATATACCGGAAATGGAACTGCTTATATAAAGGGAATTTATTAAGTTGTATGTTTACAATTCTAAGGCCATAACAATGTCCAAACTCAGGCATCCAAGGAAAGACACCTTGACTCAAGAAAGGCCAATGGGTCTAGAACACCTCTATGAGCTGGGAAGGCATGTGGCTGGCATCTGCTGGGGTCTTCGGCTTCTGGTTTCAAACTGCTTCCCCAGAGGCATTTACTTTCTGCATCTCCAAATGTCTGGGTCTCCTGTTGGCTCTGTCAGCAATGTCGGCTGTCTTTCTTCCCAAAATGGTTCTCTCCTAAAGGACTTCAGTAAGTGACCTCATCTTGAATGGGTGGAGACATATCTCCATGGAAACCACATAGTCAAAAAGTCCCAACAAAAAATATTGAATAAAAATTAAAGACCATGGCTTTTCTGGGGTATACAATAGTTTCAAACCAGCACAGACAGTCATACTCAACAAACAGAAAATTGGAAATTGGAAATTGGAATTTGGAAATGCCAGTTTAGGAAGAGAGGCAAGTTGCAGTGTTAACAGTCCAGAATGGACCTCCTTGAGAAGCTAATGCCTGAGCTAATAACTGAGAGAAGTGAGGAAGTTGATAGAGATGAGGGTGGGCTTTGGAATCATCAAGACCTGAGTTTGTTGTCTCTGGCACTTATTAACTATATAGTTTACTGGACTTTTGAAAACTTCTGTTTCCAAATCTAATAAATGGCCAGCGGTTTCACTGTTATATGTTTGTAAATTGTTTAGAATTTGACTTGCATGCAATAAGTACTATTTGATGTCTGTTAAAAATAGAAGGTGCACAAAAAGTGGTGGCTCTTGTCATTACATATCCCATTACATGAAAAGTGAGAAGTTGATATTTCATTACACTTCTTGAGACCTCATATCTCTAGGGCTTCAGATATTCCCAACAGTTTTGGTTACCCCTGTAATTGCTAAGTTCTGTATCTATTGGTTCCACTTTTAACTTCAAGAGAAAAGAAAAATAATAAAAAGCTGTGAGTTGGGAAATAAATCATAGAGTAAAACTCTCTATGAAATGTATTAAAAATGAATTCAGGATGGACCACGGTGGCTCAGCAGGCAGAGTTCACGCTGGAGACCTGGGTTCATTTCCTGATGCCTGCCCATGCCAAAAAAAAAAGAAAAAGAAAAAGGACTCAAAGAAAAATTATAGTTTTAGGGTGATGGAAATTTGACAAGCTGTTAAGTAGGTGTTTCAATACCTGCTGATTTTTAACAACAGAATTCTGCAACCAAGTGGTAGAAGCAAGTTTGGAATGGATATTTGGGATAAACATCTAGTGCAGCTGGCATACTTTGGCAGTGAAAAAGAAATCAAACAATTGACTCCATTCAGCCTTCAAATGGCAGAAGGACTTGCACAAATAGAGGGGACCAGGACATTCAGTCAGACTCACATAGGAAAATAAAAGTACCTATAGGAAATATTTACTACTGACTGAATAATCCTGACATGTACTAAATTTTTTGCTGAGTTTTATCCAATGTCCCTTCTTCACTCCTGTTACTGATGTTAATAAACCACCAATTTCTGTGCCTGTTAGATGGAAGTTCAGCCCTATTTATCATATCAACTATCTGAGAGAACAAAGAGCCTTACATGATAGAATAAAAGCTCCTCAAGGAGAATTCTTGGGTCTGTAAAAATGAAAACTCAGTCTTCAAACTGTTCAACTATTCAGAATTCTTGTAAAGACTATGGCACTTCAGACACAAATCTAGAAATAAAAATCGCAAGTAATCTGGAGGAAGATAAGAAAACTGTTTTCTTACTGCAGAATGTGATGTCAGTATGAAAGTTATTCACTCGCTCGTTTATCACCCAACATTTATTAAGCATCCACCATGTACCAGTCACTGTCCTCACTGTCCTGAAAATTATGGATTCAATGGTTAACACAATAGAAGCAATCCCTATTGTGACTGAGCCTATTGTTTGTTGAGGGAATCAAACATAATAAAGTATGATAGATAAAGAAATTGAAGGCAATTATGATAATAAGGATGGAACTATGTACTGTGCACTAGTACAATCTGAAAGTTGTCCAAATATTAAAATATTTCTGTATCAGTTGGAAAATAGCCATTTTCTCAGTCACTGTGGCTTATCTCTTGGAACCTTTCATCTGCCTCTGGGCCCCCAAAACCTAGGTACAGGTAAATGGTTAACACCTGTTTTAGCTACAGTGGTTCTCCATAACCCTGAGAACCTTGCATTTCTCCACAGAGGTCACACAGGCAAGGCTGAACTATAGTTTGACTCAAGTCTAGGTGGATGTCTCATGATCCTCCATAGAGCTAGCAGATTAGGTAGTCTTATTAAGATCTGTGGCAAGGCTGTTTCTCATCAAACTCCTTATCTTGCAGCAGGTCTCTATCTTGAATGAGGCAGCAATGAATTAGTCTCTCATCGACCTCCTTGTGCAGGTTACACAGGGACTTTCCTTAATGCCCTCCCTTTGGGTAGAGATAGATGTTATGAAACTCATTGGCTGTAATTTAAGGTTGGCTCCTCGAGGGTAGAAACCTGTCACTTCTGTTATCTGTCATCTGGCACCCCTAGTTTGATGTCACACAGTGGAACAAGGAACTTGGGTTGCTAAAGCTGTACTGATCTTTCTAATGCTTTCTGTGTGAATAGTAAACTTTTAAAATTAATTTGGGCTCATTGTCTTCTTACTGACTGAATCTATGGAAGTACAGCAAGACAGTCTAGCAGCTACCATGAAGCTATTGCTTAGTATTGCTGTCTAGCAGGGGATTCCAATACAGCTGCAGCATTCGGGTTGGACTCTTATTTTATTGGTTATTTCCATGCTACAAGTTGGTATATATTTTGAATACCACAATGTATGAAAGTATTAGAAAGAGAAACATGTCATGCCACAGGATAATGTAACAAGCATGATAAATTATACATGGGGTTCAGAAATCTATCTCCAATAGAATCAACATTTCAGCTGTGATCTAAAGATGAGTAGGACTTGATCAGGAGGAATGGAGTAGCAGGAAAATGTCCAAGATTCTAGGCATAAAAAACAACTAGTTACAAGTGAGGACCCTGAGGTATGTAAGAGCAAGCCTCATCTACGAACTATAAAAAAAGACCAGTGAGACATTATATATATTAAGAGTTGGGACAAACTATCTCTTCTGACAGCCCGGCAAAATCACTTGTAATTCCATCAGTAAAGATGGAGTTTGTGAGACTTGAAATAGAAGACCAATCAAAATTTTCTTGTGTTGTACATTGAATTGTGTCCTCCCAAAAGATTTGTTGAAGTCCTAAAACCAATTCCTCAAAATATGACCTCATTTGGAGATATGGTCATTAAAAATAGAATTATGTAAGATAAAATTAGGTCATTCTGGAGTAGATTAGGCCCTTAATCTAATATGATTGGTGTGTCCTTACAAGATGAGGAAATTTGGACACAGGCAGAGAGGGGCGCACCATGCGATGACTAAGCCAAAATTGCCATAGATTCCCAGAGAGCCACTAGGATCCAGAGGAGAGGCATAGGACATATTCTTCCCTACAGACTTCAGAGGAAACAAGACCATGCTGACACCTTATTTTGAACATCGTGCCTCTAGCACTGTGAGACAATAAATTCTTATTATGGCAGTCCTAGGACATAGGTTTGGCTGTCCTAGATAGAACATCTTGTTATGGCAGTCCTACTATGAGAAAGACATCTATGATTTTAGTGATGGATGCAGAAATGTTTGAGAAGCCCTATGGAATGGGCTTCTTAGAATTTAGGAAGCCATCTTATTTTGCTTTTTATTTGCAACTTATCTCATGATAAGGTAATTGAAAAATAATCACTGGTAAATGTAGATATGAGAAAAGGAAGAGTGAAAGGAAAGGAGGAAGGAAGGCAGGTCCTCTATCTTAGAGGGGTATACAATTTATTGAATGTCTGAGGCTTATTAGGCCCTCAGTATACAGCTGTTTTAAGGTTGGATGAGAAAAGAGAAGATGGAATGAAGAAATTACATATAATGAAGAAACTTCATATAATGAAACATATAAATAAGACATGAAGTGAAGAAATCATAATTTGAAAAAATTAACCTGGCAGTATATAAATTTCACTGCTGATTAAACTTCATACAGGCCTTCCTGAAGAACCCGATATTTGTTAGCCTGTTCAGGAGAATTAAATGAGGAAAGTGGACGCCTACTGGACTAATCACGTGACCAGAGGTATCGGGCAATACATAAGCAGTAGCCTCTGAAAATATTGTAGGGGTAAACCATAAAATATCTCAAAGTAAATGTGAAGGAGTTTACATTTTATTGTAAAAGCAATAAGTAATCATTAAGTTTTTCATGAAGGGGGAATAGGTTGCAAGAAAGGTTCTTGGAAAATAAGCATGATGGTGTATGCGGAACAATGTCACGGAGGAGACAGAGGTGACAGGTAGAGATTAAAGGCAGACAAGATGATGAGACAAGAGTGGAATCAGGACTAACTGTACCAAGAGAACATAAACAAATCAAATTTACAATTAAATGGACAGAGTAGGGCAGTTGTCTTAGTTTCCCAGGATTTCTCCAATAAAGTACCACAAACTGGGGCATCCAAAGCAAGTTAAATTTATTGTCTAAAAGATCTGGAGACTAGAAACTGGAAATTGGGTGTCAACTGCTCCCTGTGAACTTGTAGGGAAGAATCCTTTTTTTCACCTATTCTATCATGGCCACTTTTCCAGGGTGGTTAAAACTGCTCAGTAGATAGCAGCTCTGCATGCCTCACTTCACTTCAGAGAAGAAAGACAAATGCAGACTGTTTGAATATGTTTTTTCTTCAATTCATGGGGAGGGGACCCAGCTACTGAGAATTCCTACCTTAATTAACATATGGGCTGCTTGTTCCAAGTTTCCAGATGTATGGCTGACCAGGCTTCTCTTTTAGACTTTCCCCAGTTGTGGAATAGCACACAAGAGTAAAGGTGGAAGGCTGGAGGATGGCTGCTCAGTGACTTAGTCTGTGTCTGTGGGAAGGAAGTGGGGGTAGATGAGGTCTGGGTGAGAGTTGCTTCAAAGATATCTGTGACTCACCTAAACCCTTTCAGTTCTAAAAGTTTTTATTGACTTATCTTCAAGCTCACTGATTCTTCCCTTAGGTATGCCCAGTCTACGGATGAACCCAACAAATCCATTTTTCATTTCTGTTACAGTATTTTTTATTTTTGATTCTTAATAATTTTCATCTCTCTGCTTATATTACCCTTGTGTTCTTGCATGTTGCCCATTTTTTTCCCATTAGAGTCTTTAGCATATTTATAGTTATTTTAAATTCCAGGTCTGATAATTCTAATATCTCTGCCATATCTGAGTTTAGCTCTGATGCTTGCTTGGACTTGATGTACTAGGTAAAAAGGAACAGAGGTGAAAGGCTATTAGTATGAAGATTTGCAGTTTTCTAACTGGCAGTTAGGTTGTGTTTACTGTTTGTTGTAGCTATAGGTGTCAGAAGCTAAAATTCCTTTGATGTCCGATTGTGTTTTTTGTGTTTGTCTGGAGACTTCGTAACTAAAGTTTTTGCCTTGATATTCTTGCTGTCTGTTATTATACAGGTGCCCTATTGGTCTGGTGAGGGCTGAGGTGAAGCAGTCTATAATACTTAACTTGATCAATTTTTTAGTGTGTTTGTGCCCCTGCATTGTGACTGTCACAATGGATTCCCATCTTGTTTTCCACATTTAAATGAGACAAAATGGCCAGAAGGAACTAGATTTGGGGATTACCCTTCCCTCATGTTGATTAGATTTTGGTAAAACCTAAGTTGATTAGGCTGTGGTGAAGTGATGTCTATTGAGGGCAATCCTATGGTAAAGAGAACAGAATACTTTGGGCATATTTTGAAATGGTAACTTTTCCCTTGCCCCTGTTGAAAGTTTGAGGTGAGTTTTTACCTGTCTTCATTGTGAGAACCTGGCAGGGATCCTGAATGAAAAATTCAGGAGAGCTTGGGCAGCTTCCTGAGACTGGATCCCTGGAGATTTCAGCTCTCCAACCTGTCTAATCTGAGCCTCTAGTAATTTGTCGATCATGGTATAATTATTGCTGGCTTCTGCTGAAAGGCTTTTGTTCCTGGGCTTCTTTTCCAGGTAGGCTGTGATTTTCTGTATCTCTTCTTTCTCCAGATTCCAGTGCAGAGGTTTTCCATATGCTCCCAATTCTCTGGTGGATCTAATAAGAGTTTTTGTTTTTCAGTTTTTCTGATTTACTATTGTTAGGGTGAGATTGAGGACTTCCAGACCCATTGCATGCCAGATAAGAAACCAGAAGTTCCTCCTTTACATATTCAAGTTTGAATTTGATTTTCAACCTCCTCTTTCAGGGACACCAATGAAAAAATGTTAGTGATTTGAATTGTCTTCAAAATCTCCGAGGCCCTATTTATATTTTTGGTACATTTTTGTTCTCGCTGCTCTTTAGAATGGATAATTTCTCTTAATCTTACTTCATGTTAGTTGAACCTTTATCCTGCCATCTTCGTTTTGTTGTTTATCAAATAATGAAATTTTCCTTTCTATATTTTTTGTCATAATATCAATATTTTTGAGGTGATTACCTCTCTTTTTAATCACCAATAACACATTACCTTTGAGTTTTTGATATCTCCAAAGCCATCTTAAAGTCTTTCTCTGCTAAATTCAACATATAGGTCATGTAGAGATTGATTTACATTGTGCACACTGTTTAATTATGGGTCATATTATATATTTCTTTTTTTTAAATATCTAGTAAGTTTTATTTTGTAGTAGACATTGTCGTTAATTCACTTTAGAGACTGAATTTTGTTATCATCTTCTGAATATTGTTGATTTTTGTTACAGCATGCAGCAAAATACTGGCTAAACATCTTTATGTTGTTTAGGGCTTGCTTAATACCTTATTAGGACAGATACATGAAAAATCTAAGGCTACTTCAAAGTTTCTCTAACTTGACTAAACTAAACCCCTCAAATCCCACCCCTCATCCCAGAATCTTCTTAGGTTTGGATTTAAAGTTTCTTAAGGCAGCCCTAAGATAGGGCATATTCTAGAACAGGGATCCAGCAAATGTTTTCTGTGAATGAGAAGACAGTAAATATTTCAGAACTTGTAGGCCATATGGTCATTGTGACAACTAGTCAATTCTACTATTGTAATATGAAAGCAACTAGGCAATACTTAAACAAATGAAAGTGGGCATGTTCAATAAAATGTTATTTATTAAAACAGGCAGTGGATCATATTTGGTCTGTGGCCTGTAGTTTGACAACCGCTGTTCTAGTATGTGGCAATTAATACAGATGCTGGTCTTTTGTTGTTAGTGGTATAAATGAGTTTTATAGATGTCTCTGAATCTGTAATATTCTTCTGTAATCCTCATCTTTGAGTGTTCTGTTCTGATCTCAGCTGCTTTGTGATTACCCTTGAATAATATTATATAACAATATTGTATGTTTGTGACCCAACTTTCTGCCAAGCATTTCTAGGAACTCTACATACTGCCCCTGTCCCCGCCCCACATACAGACTTTTGGGAACCCCATCCTTACACACCTCTCTGTACTCTGAATGTATATATCTGCGTATGTGTGTGTATGTATGTATGTGTGTATATATATATATATATATATATATATATATATATATACACACATATACACTTTCTGTTCACTTGGATAGAAAAGATAGATAGCTTTTGTTCCAGAAGCCATCACTAATATAGATGCCTAAACCCAACAAGAATCATTGTCTCTAGAGAGTTGACGTAGGCTGATTGCTTTAAGAAATTATAGCCCCATCCTTGGAATTAGAATTGAATTAATCAAACCCAAAATATATAGTTAATAAAGGGGATGAGGTAAATTCACCCAACATCTAGGTGTCTTGAAGGGAGAAAAGAAATCAATAACAGATGCATAATACAATTATGTATTATGATAGCTTTTCCTTAAATGGTCATTAATGCCATGTGCATCTATATGTACATATGATACAGATAAAAAGAATTGAGGAGAATTATATATACCTGTTTTTATTTCTCAAAGAAAGGCTTATTTACTTTATATCTTTGATTTATTAAAATTCATTTTTAATAGTTCTTATAACCAGATGTATGCTAAAATATTCTTGTGCAATTTGGGATCTAAATTTGGCTCATAAATATTTTAGTAATTCAAGGTCAAGTCTTTCTGTATTATTCCTAAGTTATTAAAGTTGAAATGAACAGGGGTTACATCAAAGAATCTGATGGCCAATGTTATCTTGAGTTTAGGACCTTGTATTTTTTGGGGGGAGGGTGTGGGTTGAGAAGCAGGGTGTGATTGTTGGCTTTCTTCTTAATCCCATGGTAAAATTGGATACAGAGATGGTGGCAGTAATGGTGGTGGTTGTAATATTTGTTATATTGCTCAAGTACTATCAACAGGTTAGTAACCTAGTATTAACTACTAGGTTAGTACTGCTCTGCTTCATGTTAGTACTGCTCTGCTAATTGACAAATTGAATCATGTAGAAAAATTCAATCTTATCATTATCTTTTCACCACCTACTAAGTACACCTAAATACTTGAGAATATCACTTGTCATGAGAGCATTATTTTCATTAGATGAATAATCTTAAGCACATGTTCTTCCAGTCTTCTGAGGATTCTCTAAACAGGCTTTATCAAGCACATGATAAATAAATTTTGAACACATTCTATTAAACATGTGTGTGTTTATTAGTTATAACTTAGATAAGCACATATCTTTAGTGGTTAGGAGGAACAGCTATGGATCCACACTTCCTAGGTTTGAAGTTCAAATCCAGAGTCGTTGTTTTCCAGCTGTGTGACCTTGGACAAGATATCTCCTTAATCTATGTCTCATTTTTCCTCATTTAAAACAATGAAAATAATACTACTTACTAAATGTAGTTTTTATAAGGAGTTATCTATTTATATCTATCAATCTATATTTATCTACCAGCTATCTATATTTTAAAATAACAGCACCAAAAGTTTAGTATTTTGTTATTATTGTCATCATTATTTTACTGCCATGTTTTATACATTGTATACATGAAAAAAACATTTAAGACATTAAAAATATGCCTCAATATAAGTTCTAATATTTTGTCTATTTTATTATAGGCTATTTTATATTAAGGATTATAGAATGCAGAATATATTGTAATATGACACAGGTTAGAATATTAGAATTTAGAATTAGAATGAAGATTTCTTAATGTTTTTTCCCCAAAGTCTGATGAAACTTTCATTGTACTCACTGTCCATAGTCCTGTTTAATTTGCTGGAAGATACCTACATGTTGTTATTGGTTCCAAAATGTCAGCAAGTGACCATATTAATAACAAAGTAGCAATGAGTTTGTTGGGAGACTCCGAAGGTTTCTGACTTTCTTTCATTGATGCCACCTAAAAACCTATTACAAAGCCTTCCATTATGTCCAGATTCAGCCTCTGTAGCTCTCTAACAAATATGGCCCTCTGATGGCTAACTTCACGCATCAAATAGGCTAGATTATGGCATCCAGTTGTTTGCTTAAGCAAGCATTGGTCTGCTTGCTGCTGGGAGCGTATTTTGTAGTTGAATTTAAATCATTAGTCAGTTCATTGTATTTATGACTAATTACATCTATAATCACAAAGGAGATTGCCTTCAGCAATGAAGTCGTCTCTTCATACAATCAGTTGGAGGCCTAAAGTAAGAACTGAAGATTTCAGCTGTCAGAGAAAAAGAATTTCTATCTCTATTTTGGCTAGCCTGCTTCTCCTGGGAAATTTAATGTAACCTTCACTGGAATTTCCAACTTGCATCTAGCCCTCCAGAATTCAGGCTTGCCAGTCCCCATGGTTATGTGAGCCAATTGCTATAATAAATCTCATTTATATATGTGTGCGTGTGTTTATATATATATACATAACATACATTTACATAAATATGAATATGTTTACAGAAATATAAATATATAAAAATATATATAATTTATATTTGTTTACATAAATATATAAATACAAATCTGTTCTGTAGCTACTTGTTGGAATGTACTTGGAAATTTGTTGCTTTTTTGTATGTATGTTATGTTACACAATAGAAAAAACAAAAAACAAGATAAAAAGGAAAAATAAAAATAAATTATATATATATGTATATATATATATATATATAAATACTATATGTAGTTCAATTTCTCTCTAGACCCCAAACTGTCCCCAGGAATTGTTAGGGTAGTCTTCTAACTTGGGGGAAATCCTATTCTTATTTTTTAAGACTCTGCAATGGCAAAAATACTTTGAGAAGGCTCTGTTATCTATCCTATATACAGAGAGTCTGCTGTATATATATATATATATATATATATATATATATATATATATATTCCTGATCTGGCCTTACATAGGATGGTTTCCACTTTAATATTCCCAAGCAGGGCACAGTACTACAGAAAAATCTGGCTGAATATATTTATACTGAGACCCTTCTATTGTTTCTTTTCCTATGTTTTATCAATGGGTGAAAAACTGATACTAGAGACAGCATTCAAAATCTGTGCTCATACTCACATCTTCTCAATTTAGTCCAGAACTGTCAGAGATTAAATTTTTAAACACCATTTACTCATTATGTGGAAGGTTCTGCTGACTGTTAAAGATGAAATAAGATTTCTGGTTTCTTATATCTTAGTATCTAAGTCATTTGTCACTCATTGATATTTCAATCTACCTTTTAGAGTGAGTGACAAACAGTTGGATTATAGAGTATGTCCTAGGAAGCAAGTCAAGTTTGTGGCTTGTTCTGCTTGATTTCTGTACCTTTCTAGTCAAGAAAAAAAAGAAAAGAAAAAAAAGGAAAAGAAAAGGAGTTTTCTAATATTCTAGATATTACCCTTGGTTTGAGATGAACCACAATGAACCATGAATTTTGTCTATATTTTCTTGGCTCCTAGGGGAAAAAAGTTGGTTTCCTGAGTTGAATTGTGAATTTCATTAGAATTTTACTTTGAAGCATATTCCTTGGAAAAGCTTTGTACCTTTTGTATCTCTGGTATGTTAACTAATCCTTGATATTGAGTGTTGTGGAGTGAATAGCATTTATGTTTACACCAAGCTTCCAGGTATGTTTACAACTGGCTTCCAGAAGAATTGGGACAAAATTTACAGCTCAGTCAAGGCAAATGGATTTAACTTTATGTCCCCCTACTTATCTGAACTTGATATGTTTTATTTGCAGTTAAGATTTTATTTTTAGTAAGAAAATTGTCTCACATCCTTTTAAGAAGACCTGATGGACATATTTTATATGCTATAAACTATAGGAAGATCCATCAGAAAACTGAAAAAGAGATAGCTGAATATTCTAAAGGAATGGGAGTAGGAAAGGAATTCAAAATAAATGGTTTCAACTGGTCTTTCAGAAATATTGAAACACAAACCTGATGTATGGCAGATTAATTTGAAACTTACAGACAAAATGTAATTTGAACCTTACCTGAGAAAATTTTGCACAAAATTTCACTGATATTTCAGATAAAGACATCTTGGTCTTTCTTTCTATGCCATCACAACCAGCTATACTTTCATGTGTCTTAGAAAATAACAGACAACTTTGTGCCATCATACACAAGCTAGGTCAATGCAAGATGGATTCTTGAGAAAGAGATCATGAAACAGCACCAGGAGCACATGGAGTCAAATTAGACTCCAGCATTGCATGATCTATGAAAACTTGTATATCTGAATCTCCATAAATTTTCAGTAAAATAAATTAAAATATATGGCATAGAGTCTATATTCCAAATGAGAAAATGTACATATGAGAAATTCAAGGTTAACAATGATTAGGTGTTGTTTTCATTAGGTAGAAGACCTGTTCTTTAACTGAGCAACCCCTCCCCTCTTGTCTCATTTGCAGCTTATCCACACATCCAGTTTAGCAGTTAGGATCTCACATTGTGGCTTTAACTTTGTGTGCATGTTTTAACCCTTCTGTACTATAAATACCCTAAGGACAGGGAAAGCATATTTTCTACCTTATGTTCTCAGGCAGTCTCATGGTTTGAGAGATTAAGCACTTCATAAATGTTTATATAATGATTGAATGTGAAGGAAAGGTATTCTAGAATCATGCTTAGATCCTGTCAAATAATCCTGCATTTCATTTTAAAGGTGTTTGCATCATTTTATCTTGATTGAAATAAAGCAATTAAAATTCACTATCAGTCTCCTGCATTTATGGGTTTTCTGATGGTTTAACACCCATAGAAGTGTTTACCTTATATAAGAATTTATGGCCACTATATATGAGTTGATCCAGAACCTGATTTTTCAGTACAAGGAACCCAATATGGAACACTAACTGTAATTCTAGTGACTGCTTTCTTTACTCTTTCAGTAATCCCTCTTTCCCAAGATCTCCTGCTTGTTTATACCAGGTTCAGTGAGGTGCTAGAAATATTAAATAATTGAAATCCTGGGAGCTGATGGCTATATAACTTTCAAATATATATATTTATTATTCCTGTTGGAATCCAGTCTTCCTGCCCTGATGCAGGCTTTCTGGATTGTTATACTGGCTCATTTTATGATGTACACATTACAGACTAAATAAACCATTACAGACTAAATAAACCATACGGGTATTACTTATCAAACATGTATATGCTCACTGGTACTCCTCCACATGTTTTATCTATAAATCTATTTAATCTCCTAACAATCCTATGAGGTACTAATAGGTACTGCTATTATCCTCATTTTTACACAAAAGGAAACAAGAACGGAAAGGTTAACTATATTTCCCAAGATATTTACAATTAGTAAGGGCTGAGAGCCACTAATCAAATTCTTGTCGGCTAGATCTAAAATGCATCTCCTATCATCTCTGTTCTATTGTCTCTCCGTAGCGGGTAAATGGACTAGCAAAGAGTGATGCACAACTTCAGAAATTAGTATTTTCTTAGAAATACAGAAAAAAAGGAGAATTATGCTTAGTCTTTTGTATTCAATGCAGATAATCTTCCACCTGTGAACTGGGAAATATAAGCCTCAAATGCAAGTTAGCCAGCTTGAATTTTCCAACTATTTATTCACTTATTTAAAATAATATCCTTACCATGGCAGATAAGGCACTATATTTTTTGACCCTTTCTTATCTTCTTTTTCTGCCTCCTGTCCTCCTGCTCAATATGTTCTATAAATATTAGCCTTGTTTTTCCTCAAGAAATGATGTTTGTTTCCATGTCAGATTCTTGAAAATTCCCAGATTTTTATATTGTTTATAATAAAACCTGGATCATTCAGGTCCCTGCTTAAATTCAACGATCAGAACAACTCTCAACAATCTCAATGACCCAAATCTATATCGATTTGCTTTTGTTATGAAATAAACTGCCCCAAATCTAGAATATTTATTAATATATCCCAAACATGTGAGTAGGCTGGAGCCAGTGATCTTGGGTGAGCTCATGCAGGGCTCTGTAGATCCACCACCAGGTTGGCTGGAGCTCTGGTCTAAGATGGACTTAACTGCAGCAATTGAGCTGGGACAGCTCTATTTCAGCACACTAGCTCAAACATGTCCTCATGGCAATTGCAAACAAACAAAAGAGCAAGCCAATTTTTGCAAGAGTGGTTTGCATTCCATTGACCAATGTAAGCTACACAGACACTATCCAAGTAAGAAGAAAGGTAAATATTTTACCTCTTGCAAAGCCATGTAGGCCAGGATATAGATACCATGAGAAGGAAGATGGAGAATTTGGGATGCAACTCATTAATATAAACTGATGGGTGATAATAATGGAATGAAGAAAAGTGGTAAGAGTTTTATAAGCAGGCTTTATATATTGGAATTTTCAAATCTCCCCAAGTGAATTTGAGCACTAGTGGTATGGTGTAGAGAAATATTGTCATTCCTATGTTAGCAAATTTAAGTGTTTTGCCCAAGATTACATAGCTAAGAAGTGGTGGAGCATGATTTGAACACACATCTTCCTAATCTGAAGCAATTGCTCCTTTCTTTTTAGAACAGACTTAGGACATTTGCAAAGATGAGGAGATATGATGGAATAAAGAAATGCACAGGATTAAAATTCAGCATAAAAAAAGAGTGAAAACTAGAAACATAACTGATATTCAAATCACTAATATTTTCAAAGACTTGAACTCATTTTAGAAGTAGTCCAGTGAAGAATTTAGTGCATATTCATCTAGTAAACACCATTTTCTGCAGCCTCATCAAATGACCATGCAGTATAGTATCTTTAACCTGAATTCCAAATGAATCGCACAAGTAAAAAAACATTTTTTTTTTTTTTTTAGTTTTTGGGCAATGAATGACAAGCGCTTAAAGTGGAAGGGAAGAGTATAGATTTTGCTGAAAGAAGATTTGCATTTCTTTCATTTTATAGGCTCAACAGCTTACAGATCTGGAACAAAAATTGGCTGTAGCCAAAAATGAACTGGAGAAAGCAGCTCTCGACAGGGTAAGTTTACATCATGAACAATCACAACTTTGGTTTTAGCAAAAGAAGTTAGGATGCACTCAATTTTTTCCCCTTGATTTACTAATTCAATTCCAGCTGCTGTGCAAATATGACAGTCATAGAGTGTTGGAGTGCTTGATAATCCCTCTGGAATCCAATTCTTTCCTTGCTTTTTTCTACTACAGTAAATTGTCTCAAAGTTCAGGCTGTGTGAGCTCATGGCTTCATTTTTCATTTTCTTAGTGTATTTGTTCTATATTGCCACAAATAAACATGCTTTAAAGCACCAACTAAGAAGCTACGTATTTGAATGAATGAGTTATGCAAGTATTCATTGACATTTTTAGTTTGGTGGTCCTAAATTAGAGTACTGATATAGAGGCATAAAAGAAAGATGCTTTCTTAAACAAATCTGTTTACATAATGATAACGCAAGAGCAGGTTACAGTCATTTTTTTTTACAACAGTGTCATTGAAATATAATTCATATTCTATAAAATCTATGCTTTTAAATTTTCAGAGATGTGCACTTATCACCATTTAATTCAGGAAGGTTTTATTCATCTTTGTTGATTTATTTTTCAGTTTGGTTTTCTTAAAAATCTCTCTTTGTGCTACAACTCTGCATGCTCAGGATAAATCACAACCTCCATCTGATGACTACCTTTGCCTTTCAATAGTCTTCATCTGAGACATGCATGGAGAAGAGGGAATCGGTAAATGGGAAAGACTATATAACACAGAATAAAGAGTCAGTTATATAATACTAATTACCATTCTGTGCCTAATAGTTGTTATGTTCTGCAAAATTTCTTAGTGTCTCTCTCTCTCAATTTATATATTTTTCACTTTTAATCTAATTTACAAAGTTGTGAGGAATAAATACTCATTTTCTTCTTTAGTTACCACAGAACAGGGTGATTTTAAAATCATTTGTCTCTTTGTTCACTCAGCACCCATTTACTGAACCTCTAATGTAATATAAAATTACATTTGCTATCTCTACCATACACTATCATGCAAAACTCTGAATTTGAGAAGTGACTCTCCCTAGTATCTTTGTCTTCAGGAGACCAAACCCTGCATGACTCTCAATCAAAATACATGGGAGGCTTATATCCAAGCAGCAGAGGCAACATAAGAATGGTCTGAGTTTTACTCAACCTTTTACTTATTCCCTGATCAAGATCAATTCCTGATTAGATTAGGGTGAGTGGTCTTCATCCTGTCTACCTAACAGTGGAAAAGTAGACCCTTTCTGACAGAAGATATCATCTGGGAAGTGTATGGTTCATTTATGTTTGATATCAGGCATGTGATAAAAATATTTCTACTCATGTGTAGAGGAAATATTATCTGATCAATATCCAAGAGGAAAACAAACAATAGAGGCAAACTTAGAGCTAATTTAGATTTTGAAGTTAGAAGATAAGTAATAACAACCATGATTATTAGTATGTTTTAAAATACAGGAAAATTAGACAAGACAGATAAAAAAATTAAAAAATAAAAAAATTGTCAGGCTTGGAATCTATAAAATATAATCAGGTTAACAATTTAGAATTAAAGCAATATAATATCTGTAATTAAGATGTCAACTGATGGATTTAATAGCAGATTGGACACAGTAGAACTAAAACTAATGAAATGAAAGGCAAATTAAGATAAACTAGCGAAACAAATGTGTATATATTACATATAAATAAATATATATACATATATGTTAGAAGAAATAGGAAGCAAAAAGAAGGAGAATAATGTAATATGGGGCAAATAATTTCTCATATATCTATAACTGTCATCCCAGAAGGAATAAAAGAATAGGTTAGAGGTAATAAGAAAATTGTCCAAAGCTTTGAAAGACCTCAACCACAGTTTTACAGGTGTCAATAAACTACAGGGTTTATTGGTTAAATATAAAGATAACCACATGATAGTCAAAATGTTTGCTATAAAAACAGATGTACTAAATGTAAAATAAATAGTAAAATGGTACATATCAAAGTATCTCATTAATTATATTAAAAAGAAGTGATCGAAATACTACTAGCACAAGACTAAAATTAATCAGGCTGGATAAAATAAAAACTCTATAATGCTTACAAAAGACCTAATTTATATATAAAAACACAGAAATTTTTATGTAAAAAAAATAGAAGGAAAAGAAGCTGTGCAAACATTAACCCCCATCCCCACAAAATAAAAAAAATAAAAATATCTCACATAGACATATTTCTTTACTTTGTTATAATTAAAACCTCTTTATAGCTAATTATCTAATTTCTCAAGTTATTGGAAAGTGTTTCATTAGTGGAATCAGTAAGGAAATTTTGTGAAGCTAATCATATTCATGATTATAGCTTAGATCCTCTGGACAAATATGGCTTTTGATGAATGATTAGATGCTTTATATCAACTTTACTCCTTTTTGAGTATTATTTTATACTAGTTTATATAAATAATTAGCATGTAATAGTTTTAGGTATGCCTGCCTGCTATTTGGGGGAATAACTAGTTAAAATTTTTATATCCAAGAATTTTTAATTTGTGAAAATGAAATTTATACCAATTTATGTTCTTGTCTAACCACATCTAATTCATCCTATAGTATATTACTGTTATAAGGGTATATCGCTGTTTCTTAGATTGATGGCATTAAGAATCAGAAGCACATAAAATCCTAACTTTAACTTGATCAACTGTTATTTGAATACTTCCTCTGAGATGTCTGCTGTGTTATCTGCAGTATGCTTTAATTCCCATAATCATGAGGCATCACAGACTACTCTGTGGTTTTGCCAGCTCTTCACTGTTGGAAAGTTCTTCCTCACATCAAATCTTCCCTCCGATTTGCATTGACATTCCCTTTCTATCATTCAGTGGCCAAATAGCTTTTCAGTGCCATTTGTGTGACCGTCCTGTGATAGCTGTTGTGGGAAATAGAAAACACATATGAGACGAGGTCTTGCATCCCACATCTCTCACAATTTTGTTGGGTATCTCACGATTGCCAGCTGAGCCACGAGGCACAGAAGCAGAGAAGCAGAGAGAATTAATGTATAGATATATTTTAAGCATATGTGGGAGATATAGAATGGCGTAGTCACAAAATACTCATTGACAAAGTAATTTGTCCTGAGTCACAGAATTCAGGGTTAATGTAGAAGTTTTCCTCCCCTATCTACTCCATCTATGCTTTCCTCCACCCCACTTCTACCCTACTCTGACCACCACGTGCTGCCCCTAACCCATACCATGTCACAGTCTTAACTTCAGAGTCAGAAAGTATAAGGTACAGTGGTTAAAATAAAAGTATGTTTCCAGGACCACAGTACTTCCACTTAAGGACCACACCCTAAGCCCTCAAACTGTCTATACTTCACTGCAAAACAGGGGTAACAATAAACTTATTTTATAAGGTTGATGGGAAAATTGGATGCATCAAAAAAGTAAAGTACTTAGAACAATTCCTGGCACATGGAAAGCACCCAAGTTGATTAGTCATTATTATTAGTGAACACTCAGAGACTGCCTCTCTGTGATAACAATTCCCTCCTTAACCTTCAGAATCTTATTACTTCTTTTGACACTGTGAACTGTAAAAGCACTTCTTATAACTGGAGGTTGATTTTTTAAAATCTCATGTAATAACAATGAGGCTCATAAACTGTAACCATATAAAGCCAGGTAGAAATGCTAGCTCACTTCAAAATGGATAAAAACTATACCTTAATGAAATTGTTCTTCACTTCTCCCCATTATCTTTATAAGAGACTTTTTTATGCTCTTTAGGTGTCTAGCTCCT
Organism: Myrmecophaga tridactyla; assembly: GCA_004026745.1. Classification (NCBI taxonomy): domain Eukaryota; kingdom Metazoa; phylum Chordata; class Mammalia; order Pilosa; family Myrmecophagidae; genus Myrmecophaga; species Myrmecophaga tridactyla. The sequence continues at coordinate 61,084 of PVIY010001809.1, read as the reverse complement.
AAAAACTGTTTATCTGGGCTTCAAATAACCTTAAACATCTCATAAATATTACGAAAATAACATCTTTACAGTGCAACTTGGTTCTCACAGCATACCTAATAAAAGAAGTCTCAGTTTGCTATACCAGTATAAGCCATAATGATCTCAAGATCTAAGAAACAACCTTGAGCTTCCTAAACAATCAGTTAAATGTCAATATCTTATGAAGTATAGTTAGCCTTTGCTATGGGAATTTATTATATGGAAATTTACCTTTCAAATTTTCATATTTTAAAAAATGTTCACTATCATATCTAATGTTCACAAAATTTGGTCCTGGAAGGCGTGCATTGTTACATCTATATTACAGATGACACGAGGTTAGGTGATTTACACAGGCTCCCTGGACTAAGCAGTTAGAGAATGGGAACTCTTAGTTTGGCACATTATATAAGCGTAATAGTTATTGATTGAATAAATAAGTCAATACCTTATCAATGAATAAATGAACAACATGCTATACCCCACATACACTAGAGACCTAGATCTGATATGCAAAATGTGGAGCGACTTTCCAAGATTCAAAGGACTGATTTCATCACAGAAATAAGTAAGGGCAAAGCTTTTGGATTCACAACTCCCCATGATCTTCCCAAGGCCAGCAGCTGATCTTACAACCAGGTCTTTCTAGGAACTTCATATATTCATGTAAATTAATTAAAATGAATTATGAATAATATTTTTGGCAGGGGATGAGAAATTAGGGGCATAGCACAGTTGTCTTTGCAAGGCATGTCTTATTGTCCCCAAACAAAATGCATTTTTCTGTGAAAGGGATACACAAATACATACACGTAAGCAAAATTACCTTCTAAATCTCATAAATCTTCTGCCATCTTAAGATCACAGTATACAGAACGATTTCTTTTAAGATTTGCATATTATACAGCACAAGGACCAGGAATTTGTTTATTGTGTAAAATAACTTTCTCACACTATCTTATGTGCAGGCTAAGATGAGAAACATTTCATTATTATCTCATGTAACATAGCACCAGCTTACATCCTCTGGAGAGTTGGCTTTATTTACTCATTCAATAAATATTTGCTGAGTTTCTTCTATGTATTGCAAGTGAAAGGTAGCTATATGAATACTTGGAAGAAAGGTTGTGCAGGCAGAGGAATCAGCAAATATAAAGGCTCTAATGTGGTAATGAGCATGGAATATTTCAGGGGTTGTAAATAAAGTACATATGTCAAGCATGATCTTTCAGGATCTTTGTGCTTCTTTTTATTAAGTGGCAATGCAAGTAGGAAAGGTGCTTTGGTGGGTGGGGGCAAGAAGACAAGGCGAAAACAAGCCTGATCTTGGGAGAGAATGTGTTGTAAGATCTAGAGCAAATTATGCTTTACAAGGTTTACAATATCTTTCATTAGGTGACAGCTTGTCTCAGTGATTTTCAAACTGAACAATAGGCAGCAGTTTCGAAACAGACTATACCTAGCAGTATAAATGAAAATGTAATGATATTGTATTGTAAAATCATTGTTACAATTGTTACAATGGACCCAGCTCATGGGACTGCTTTAAGCCCAACCTGAATAGTGTCAGTAACTGGCTTTGCTCATTTAGGGAACTTGATGGTAGTTAGGTAAAAAGATGACCAAATCAGGGCAGAGTTGGTTCAAGGGAACACCTGGTCTCAGGCAAGAAAAAATCTACCATGTTGTCAAGGAATGAAATCAGAATCTAAGGTAAAGAGCCACAGGTTTGTGGCTTAAAAGAGAAATGAAGTCAGAATGCAAGAGATGCAGCATAGGTTAGAATATGTAAGAGCAAAGATAGCTCACTGCTCTGGCCACGAGAGGTTAGAAGGAGATGGAGATGATATTGATTCTGTGATCCTGGTGATATCTGCAGGCTTATGAGAGCAGAGTATTGCACCAGATTTTGGTTCATTAAATATATAATGTATACACAACTTCCCATGATGCTCCATTGGAAAAATTCCCTTCCCTAAATAGTGTTTACTGAAAATCAGTGTTTGAAACCATTAACATAATGCTGCTCAGTATTCCTTCTCAGCTTCTGAGTTCAGTCATTAGGGATTTGTACTGCATAATGATAAGTCTATTATGGCAAAACATAACTTAAGCCTGTAAAAGTTCCAACTTTTTGATATGTAGTATGGTAAGAGGAGGCAGGATATGAATAAAGTTAACCATCTGTGCTTCCTCCCTGACCTGGGCATTTAAATTCCACATTTCAAAGCCATACAAGTTTTGGGTCCCAGCCAAGAAGTGCTTGACTCTGTTACATTGGCTCTACCCCCATTGTCTCATTGTAATATGCAAAAGAGAAAGCATATTTCAATTACTCAGTGCCTCCTGGCTTATTGAACCTGTGACCCAGCATTTAATGCCATGATATATAGGGAAAAAAATTGCTTTTTACTTTTTAAAATCATTCAAAAAAATTGTGGAGTCTCTTCTAATATGTCAGGAGTTATGCTGAATAAAAGATATACAGTCGTGAACAAATAGGTAAATGGCACATGTAGATATACAAATAATTAAAATTAGTGATAAAGTATATGATAAAACAATCAAGGTCAATGATTTAGGGGGGCCCAGGAAACCAGGATTCAAGCAAATTCAAAGCAACCACAAGAATAAAAATCTTCAAATCCTAAATGCTTTCGTTAGACTTAGCCCCTCCTGCCCACTTTCCAACATCTCTTCTCCCCTATCTTTATCAGGCTCTTATTCTGTCTTAAATAACTAAACTGGACCAGATTAATGGAAAAAGAAACAGGCATGTCTGTCCATTTGTCCTATTTCTACGTCTATTGCTTCCAGTTGCTTCCCAGTTCTTTATATTACAGCTACTTTTTTATACTCTTGAAGTGGTCAAAAGAAACGTATTTCTGGAACTGCTATTCTAGCAACAAGTTATGTCATTTTTTAAAAACCTTAAAATCATTTTTTTAATTAGAGAAATTGTAGATTTACAGAAAAAAATTGTAAAAAATACAGCATTGCCATATACGCCGCCATTATTAGCACTTCACAAAAATTGATGACTTTTTAAAGGTAAATGCCATCACATACTACATAAGAATAGAAAGCACAATGCAGGCAAGTATCAGAAAAGGTCTAAGCCATGGTGCCTGCTCTCAAGAAGCTACCTCTATAAAACAGCGATCTATAACAGGCAATAGAGGGCATTATCTGGAATGTATTCCAGACCTAGGATGTGAAATGCAGTAGTTTTGTTGGGGTTATAGAAATATACCATAGAAATAACCTGTGAGTTTTCCCAAAATGCTATGTCTCTCTTTACTTTGGCACCTAGAGATCTCTCATTTTTGCTCATATTTATGTTCATTTCTTGTTGTAATCAATCATCATTTAGAAATCATTTTAGCAATGGGAGCTAGGAGCTAGAGGGTCTGAGGGGGTTGTCTGCATTAGCTCATTCTCCCTGCTGTCTAAACTAGAAATCACCCAGTCAAAAATGGTCAGCCTTGTTCTCTTCATAGTAAAACAGTAATTATCATAATGTCACTTTTACAGATGTTTAGAAGGATCAATTATTTCTTTAATGCAAAAGTGCAGGGAATATTGTTATATTTTAAGCTAATATAAGAAAATGTTAGTATTTCCACTCAACATCTCATCAGAGCAACTCCTATCATTTAACAAGACCTGAAGGATATCAGTTTTATCAGAGATGCAATTTCTTTTGAGAAATTAAGTGGAAGTAAGTCTAGTCTGAGAAACAGGGAGCTATATTGCTGGAGGAGGTTTCATAATAAAGGAAGCCCATGTTAACAGAAAGATGTCAGGTTTCTAAAAAGGTCATTCTCTAGTTTAGAGTGAGCCAGGTAAACTATCAGGTTTGAAATCATGACAATTGAAGGCAAAAAGGTAAGAAATATCTCTGAATTCAGGTGTTCAGAATACATAATGAAATACATACTCCTGGAAACAGACTGAATAGTGGATTGGTTGAATTTATAACTAGATAATTACTTCTCTTTTCCAGTTGGATGAATTATGAAATTTATTTATATCCCACCTTTTAAAGGCCAGAACATAACAAATTTCACTTTCTGGAAAGTCATCGTTTTAGAAATATGTGACCTAATACTAGAAAATAAGACAAGTTCTCTGTTCCACCGTGAGAGATGGGCCTGCTCTAATCAGTTTCCTCAACCAAAGGTTTGGTCAAATTTCCCTCCAAACTCCTACAAAGAAAATCTCTACTCAAGGAGCTTTGAGTGAACTTTTTGTAGAAATTACAGTGAAGAAGCTGACCTTAGCATTTGGGTCCTCCCAAGCAAAAACATTAGAAAAAAATGACTGCCCTAGAGGGCAATGATTGCCAGTCTTCGCTGGCAACAAGGCATCTGCAAGTATTTCCTCGAGGGCAGGGGGGCCCACAGCAGCAGTGCGTGGCCCAAAGCATTCCGTCCTTTGCAACCTCAGCCACTGATTAGAAAATTTTCCATCTTTAAACAATGTCGGACACAAATGAAAGGGGCTAATTCCCATATGCCTCTGGTTGATCAAAGATTCTGTTCCTACAGTTAGGCTGACACATTTTAGCCTTATATTTATTCATATTCGTGCCATATCTTTAACTTCAAGCAGGAGACCACTGTTGTTAACAACTGCCCATCAGGAGATGCATTTTACCATTATGAACAGTCTGTCTTATCATGGGAGAAAACTGGGTGTGATATTAGCTTTTCCTACAACCTCTCTTCACTATTAGAAAGCAAGTTTCAACTCATTTACAGGTTGAAATCAGATCCATAAGGAAACCATTCGTGACAGAAAAACAATACCCTAAGTTTAATCTGTCATCAAATAGAAGATCAAAGAACCAGTATCCATTGAAGTCTCCAACTTTCTTCCTCATTCATTTGAGGATTCCTTTTTGTACTTCAAGGACAAGAATGTAAGCAAGCCCCAAATAAAGAAGTATAATGGACACTCAACAGTACTTCATTAGCCTGAACATCAGAAACAAACAGCTACGGCCCTCCTACTACTTAGCTGAACCTCCTTCCATTTACGGATAAATGGGTTGTTAATCTTCTTAACCTAGAAATGCCTACTTTCACTAAAAATATATGGCTACACCTCAACCTAAAAAAACACCACGCAGGCATTTAAGACTGAGCCAGTTAATTTTAAGGATGTACAGGGGTAGTAGGAAAATATCACTCATCAAAACTGCCAGCATCACATCATGCTAATCCCAGAACATTCACCCCGACAGGACTTCTGAATTGCCCCCTAGAATGATAACCCCAGCTGCTGCCAATGACCATCCAACCAGAAGTGCCATGACACACTGGTCCATCACGGATCAATGTGCCACTGCCAGAGATCTCATTTCTCAGGGACTAGGAAAGGAGACCTGTGTCTCATTCCTGCTCGGTGTGACCCAGAAAGGATCCTGGCTGTCTTTGGGGACCTGAGAGATGAACACTGGATGAGAGGAAAAAGTGGGAAACAAGGACAGTGGAGAAGCTGGATTCTCTTCCAGAAATAGCTCTAGGAAGTAGCTGAGGACCAAAAAACGACTAGGCCATGTGACAAGCAAGGTTAACAGTAGGAGAAAACAGCTTTGGCAGGAGCCCAAGGGAGAAAAAAGAGGTCACTAAGCTGGGAACCCTATCCCCTGTCCTTAATGCCACCACTCAATCCCACATCTGCTGTACATTTAAAGCGTGAGTCAAATGTTTCAAGCTTAACATGTAATGGGAGCTCTGGAACATGAGACGGATAGCAGAAACTCTGCTCACTGATGGATGATGGAGACCTGCAACATCCCTGAAGGATTCTTCACCTCCTCTTCATCCACATGTAATCAAAAAAAGGCATAGTGAGAAAACCGGTATCAGTGCTGAATGTGTTCTATGAAGTTGGCACTGCGGTAGCTGGTGTCTCCCCAGGGCATTGAGGCATATGTGAGACAAACCTCAGATTTGGTATCTGTGCTATGGGATGATTTTCAGTGTTCCACAATTCCTTCCTGGTCAGTAAGGCAAGGGTCAGTAAGGGCAAGGAATGCATAATGGTCTGAGACATTTCCTGGCTGAAGTGATACATCCTTCGTGCTGGCCCTCACACGTTCCATGATGGAATGCTGATATTCGGAACAGGTAGCCTGGTGGGTCCAGGTCTTGGATGACAGCCATGGAAAGAAGGCTCTGTGCTTTCAGTCTGCGGCTTGAGCCCCCCAGCACGGACGCGGGGTGACAGAGAGCTGCGACACACTACACAGGCTTCTTCCGCTTCCCACATTCCTGAGGGCATGCAAAGCAGAAGTTTCCTCAGAGCACCCGCCCGGTGAAGAGGCCCGGGGGGTTGGCCCTGGCCCTCCTCCGACCCCGCCCCTGCTCCCCAACCTCAGCGTCCTGTTGCTGCTTTTGAAAACTTAAATATTACTTGCTGGAAAGTAGTGCGGGGTAGCGGAAAAGGGAGAGTGGAAGTACATAAATGGTGACCAGATCACATAAAAATCAGTAAAAACTTGATGGCTCTTTGTTTTTCCATAGGAGTCACAGATGAAAGCAATGAAAGAGACAGTACAACTCTGCCTGACATCTGTTTTCCGTGATCAACCTCCCCCGTTGAGTCTAACCAGGCCAACTCCGCCTCGTATGATACTTCCACCCAGGACAGTGGACCCAAAGATTCCAGCCGCGGTAGTAAAAAGCCAGGTACGTTTTATTCTTGCCTTGAGAAATAAAAACAAGTAATGTACTGCCTCTGTGGTTCATTCTATAAGTTCACCAGAGTGGACGCAAGAATATCAAATTCACTGAAGGAATTGGGAAGTGGAAGACTAACTCAGCTTGCAAAGTCTCCATAGTAACTTGGATAAAACGATGGAGAGCAGATTTTCTAACAGACTTGCTGTTTCTTAGGAAGAGTCATTTTAGTAATATTTTTTAAATAAGTTAAAATTTAAAATATCTTCTATTATACTTAAATACACAGCACGTTTAATATCGAAGATACTTTCTCCCAGGATATAAACATCATCCTTATTAATACATATACTTAATTTTTTTTTCTTAATTAAACTACTAGTTCTAAACCCTGGCTGCTGCAGAGAATAATCACTTGGGGAACTTGTTTTAAAAAAAATCCTGACACACACACACACAAACACACACACACACACACACAAAATCCTGACACCTGAGCACCCTCCTCCACCCTCAGACCTGTTAAATCAAAATTTGAAAACAAGTGACATGAGCAAAACTTCCTTCATATCCCTGACACTACCTCCTTCAGACAGGCAGAAGGATATTTCCGTGTTGTTTTGTTTAGAAACTTCAATTTGTGGACTCCAAATTTAAATTAGTCTTGACAATGTGAAATAGGGAAGTTCGGTTTCAGGAGGTAAAGCTGAAAGTTGTGGCTCTCTGATCAGTTACCTAGAATCACTTGCAGTTAGAATGAAGATACTGTCCCAATTTGTGAATGCAAATCTCCACAGATGGGCCCAGGATGGTGCAATATCTTCAGGGCTTTCTTACTATGTATTTCTCTGGTTTCTGATCTTTGTGTGAAAGGCAGAGGGATTGAAGATAAGGGAATACTATTTTCAGGAAAGACATCGAATCAAAACAAATTAAACAAAATAAATGCTCTAAAGTTCTTTTTTATCTGAAATTGGTCAATTATACCGACTAAACAGAATTAGCCTGGGCAATTTCACTATGAATTTTTAATATCTTTCTCTGCCAAAAATCACTTAAAATATGTTCAAATTTTATTTTTCCTCTTTGTTATTATATACTGAAGAATCTCTAAAATTGTTTAAGCCATTTTTTTTTCTCTTTTATTTTTTCCTACACCTTCTGTGAACATACCAGGTCACAACCAGTCTAAAGTATCTGTTTACTTAACCAAACTCAGGCAATAAAATTTCATAGTTAATTTTTTAAGTTCATGAAAAATCTTGGGTAAACTCTTTGAAAGTGGTCATTGGTAAAGCGCGCATGTACCTATCCATCCTCACTTACCTACAAGACAGCTACACCCTGACACCATTAGTCTCTAAGGGAGGAGCTAAGGTTGACTATCATTAAGTCTGAAGACTGGACAAAACAGCTTTGTAATTCTATGGGCATTTGACATTTGTCTCCAACTCGAAGTATATTTGGTTAAACTCATCAGGAAAATTGGTCTCTTTTTGACCCTGAATTTGAGAGGGAAATTACTGATTGTGGCTTTTACCGATTGCATAAATGTGTGACCTGTTATTGAAATAAATAATAAATGTTTATTATTTCTCTGGGCATATCACTGAGAAACGAATGAAGCATTTTGATAAGTCTGTTTGGGGGAATGCTCATTTTTCAAAAAACAGAAACTGAAATATCCAATTGTTTAATATAATATTCAATGAATCTAAGTTAATATAGAGCAATTTATTTTACAAATTAGTATTAAAATGTTGCTTTTCGTTTTGTAGTGTCCATATTATTTTTCCTTACAATATATAGCGGCAGAAATTATATTTTATGCATAGTTGGGGCTTGATCTCTATTCATCCACCTTGCAATTAATATTTTTAAAGTCCTTAAATAATGCGATATGGACTGTAAGAGAAACAGAAACTTCAGTCAAGGAATAGTTTTTCTCTATAGTCAAAAAAAGTTCATGTTTTAAATGAGGACATTTAACTGGTAAGTCTTCACACTTACATAATTATGTTGTTGCCCAATGCACTGAGGTCCACACCATGGCACTAGGATTTTGAGAAAAGAGTTTATTGTGAAAAAGGAGGTAAACTTCAGATCTATCTCCCAGAGGTGAAGGGACTTAAGATATTCAGGCAGTTTCCAGTAGGTATGTCTAGGGGAGTGGTTTAGGATAAGACCAGGAAATGTAGATTAAGGGCAGCCTTCAGTGGAGCAGGTGTTCCAAATCATTCTACTTCATGCAGCACATGTTCAAAAATGGTGGCTTAGCCTACTCCGTGGATGTGATTTTTACTATTATACTTAGGCAAAGGTAACTTTAGGTCAGGGCTTTTACTGACTTGCATGCCCCAGGTCAGGCTAGACCAATTCTGGCTAGAATTGGCCAGAATTAACTTGAGCAGGTGCTGCAAGGGAAAAGAAATGGTAACTTTTCTTGCAGTGAAACAAGTTTCTTCTGAATAAACAGGAGGAAATGGGAGCTCAAAGGAATGAAATAGAAACTTCTGCAAGGCCAGTAAAGGGAAGGCCTGTTTGGTAGGAAAGTCAGTACAGTTTCAATTAGAGCCATAGTGATATGATCTGCCAGACCCAAGATGGAGAAACAAACATATCACTTAACTCTGTGCCTTTGTTTTCTTAGTATCAGAGTGATGTAATATAAGCATTAAATCAAAATAATAATTTTATTTTTTATGATATGTGGCCAGCCTCAGTATCTTGTTTCATTTCATTTTTGTAAACTTCAACCTTTCTTTAGGTGGGTATTTGAATGATTTTTTTCAAAGCACATCCCAGTAAGCAATTTTCCAGCACACCTATGGAAAAAGAAAATATACTCTCCAAAAATGTTATTTGTATTTGACTTTTTTTTTCTTCCAGGAGATTAGTTCATGCAGTAAAATTCTAGATTCGTGTGCATGAATGTGTATGTATATGTATTCATAAACATACACAAATATTTTGTATATACACAATCACTGCAAATTTTCAAAGCCACAGGTGTCATTGGAAAGGGATTTCAAAATTACAGGAGTTTTTTGAGAGAGCTTAAAAATGATTTATATATCACCCTTCCCTGCCCTTTGTGTGTGTGTGTGTGTGTGTGTGTGCATGTTTGCACAGGTGAGCACATGTGTGTGTTAATTCTGGAGCATGCCTAATCACCTGACCTTTTAGTCCTATAGTTTAAGTTTCTGCTGAGGACTCTCCGTCAAGTCTATTGGCTTAGTTGCTATGTCTGCTTTTTTCTGATTCAAGCGAAAGTTTTTTACTTTTATAGTTAGAAATCATTGTTCTGCCCTCAATGCTCTGATGACACAGTGTTTACAACTCGTTGCCCTTGGTCATGCCTTGGACACAGTGACTTCTGCATATGTCTCTCTGTGCTAGGGAGATGATTGCTTAGGTTACCTATCTACTCTACAGTATTCACTATTTAGAATGATGTTTCTAGAAAATTCATTTGAAATGACACTTTCTATGCAACTCACTTCTTACTGATCACTTTCCTTATTTACTGAGGGCCAATTAAACCAAGACTTTGTTTTCCATCCATGTGCCAAGACCCTGATAGTCTTTGTGATGCAATTTGAAGTGGCTCAGCCCTACATTATGGAGACTGCAGACTAACTGTCTACAAAGAGAAAACAAGAAAAATCCAGGTGGTGTTCTTAGCAGTAGAACAGACCATCTTTATTTTCAGGATTTGAAATTCCATATTCTCAATTGCTTTGGTTAAAGGTAAAGATCTTGAAGATGCTTGGAATGAAAATGCACATGATATCATGTCTTTTCTATGTCTTTGTTTAGAAAATATTATTCCTGTAGAGCTTATGAGGACAGGAATAAGCCAGGAGATTTGATTTGAATTTTTAATAAAATAACTCTAGCTAGAGCAGAAACAGACAAACCAACAGGTATCTATTGCACTGATCTATGCAGGAGATGATGGTGACTTGAGCTATGATGCAGAAAATGGAAATAAGCTTCCGGCTGTAATTGGGAAATAGAACTGGCATGATTTAGAAACTAGGTGAGATGCATTCAAGGAGGAAATCAAGAACAATATTCAGAAAGATGGTGTTTACATTAATTTATTGCAATGGGAAGGGCAAGAGGAAGTGTTGTTTAAAGGGGAGCAGCTAAATTGGTTTGTTTTTCAACATGCTAAATTTTGTATGACAGCCATAAAATAGTGTCTATATTAAATAATTAATTTGATAGTTGAATGTGGAACTCAGGGAAGATACCTGAAAGAAGACATAAGTTTTTGATATCATCATCATGGACAGCAATTAAATGTTGGAAATAGAAATGGGTGAGTGATGAGAGAGACTGTGCAGAATCAGAGAACATGAGAACCCCAATGGACACTAGGCATGAGAAATAACTGTAGTATGATTTTATGTATACTATAAAATATAAGACAAAAGTACATCCCTTTTTTCTGATCAGTTGCTGAGATACTCTTCATTATATCTTTGGGTTGAGAACCAGGGCTTTTCCATGTGTGATTTACTAGTACAAAATCAGCATATGCATACAGTTATTTATATTGAGAATAGTGAATACTGTGCCAGTGATCTCTTGGAGCTGACTCACGGCTTGCAAAAGTTATTACATCTTCAGATATTTTTCCTAGTCAGCTTTTAAACACAACCATTATTAAATATTATAAGAACTTGCAATTAACTAAGCTATATTAAAAGAAAACATGACATATACTCAAAACTTCCTTATTACTTTACTACATTCTACTATTATCTATGCTCTTGAGACTATTGTGTCCTTTAAATCTGTATGCTGGAAATACTATATAATAGCAGGGAAATGCACTTCTCTTCCCAATTTCACTCTCAGAGATATGTTAGTAGTTTAAAATTGTAGTGTTTATACCATGGAAATTGGCAAACACTACTAATCAGGGACCCCAGTGCTAGTGAATAACAAGTTCCTATCTGTTTATATAAGTGTGGTGTGTATACATGTATGTGTGTGTTAAGCATTTAAGACAGGCCTACTTGTCGTCATATAGAATATATACATCAAAGGTTATTAAAGATTTACTTATCTCTTTTATTGCTGGTGTGTAGAGCTAGAAACATATTAAGTGTTAAGAAAAGCCAAAGTAATAATACAAAAATAAATTTTTTCAGTTAATGGAAAATTCTGAAATTGTTTTCGATTACTTATTGAATTATATTAATTTAATATTAAAAACATCAAATGTGATTTTCTATTTTCAAAATATATAAATTAAATAAGAAAATCTACATATAGCGTTTGCATGTTGTGCTGATTTGGAAGGATTATGTACCATAGAAAAGCCATGTTTTAATCCTGATCCAATCTTGTGGGAGCAACTGTTTTTTTTAATCCCTATTCACAATGTAGATTGGAATCTTTTGATTAGATCCTCTCCATGGAGACATGAAACACCCAATTATGGCTATTAACTTTTGATTCCATGGAGATGTGACTCCACCCATTCTAAGTGGGTCTTGATTAGCTTACTGGAATTCTTTAAAAGAGGAAACATTGGAGAAAGCTTGAGAGCCACCGCAGAGCCATGAGAGCCCTCATAGCCAGAGATCTTTGGGGATGAAGAAGGAAAATTCCCCTGGGGGAGCTTCATGAAACAAGAAGCCTGGATAGAAAACTAGCCAAGTTTGCCATGTTTGCCATGTGCCTTTTTGGTTGGGAGAGGAACCCTGAAATGCATCAGTCTTTTTTGAGTGAAGGTAATCTCTTATTGGTGCCTTAATTTGGACATTTTTATAGACTTATTTTAATTGGGATATTTTCACAGTCTTAGAACTGTAAACTAGCAATTTAATAAATTCCCCTTTTTAAATGCCATTCTGTTTCCGGTATGTTGCATTCTGGCAGCTGGCAAACTAGAACATATGTGCAGTAGTGCCTGTCAGTGAGAAAGCGCTAAGTAAATGTATGAAATAAGCATTATGTTATCTGGAAGCCTAGATAATACTATGAGAAGACATAAGGAAGATTTTGGGTGGGATATTACTTTAAAACAAAACAAAGCAACCAATTTACCTTGTTGCCATGATCAAGTATGAGAATATAATATCTATTCAAATAAGTGCAATTTCAGGTTTTTTTAGCATAAAAATATAGCAGAATCATCACAGTATGTTCACAGTACATTTAATGTCATGGATCATAAAAGCAAATGCCATATAAAAAGATAGAAAGCTGAAAGACTGCAGAAATGAAAAACACTTCAGATAAGCAATGCAGATAAGAAAGCTTTTAAATTGCATTAATAAAACCAAGAATTCCATCCCTGTTCCAGGCAGTTAGTGTTCTTTGTCTGTCTGCATGTTTTTTGTTTTGTTTTGTTTTTGTTTTTCCATGCCCCTCACTGCCTGGGATTTAGCTGCAGTTAACACTGTTAAAGGTCACAATTATGGCATCTGCTTAATTGGATAAGGATGATTTGTTAATTTTTTTCAAATTTGTTAGAAATGCCAAAATAACTCCTGGGCAGGAGGCAATCATGGCCCTATTCAGGAGCATAAAGACATTCAGGCAAAAAAAAATGCGTTCTGCTTGACACCTGCAGGTTTAGAACAAGCTGGATTTGCATTTCCCTTTTCTCTGCCAAAAATCTGTTGCAAAGTAATTTCCAAGAACTCTCAAAACTGTGCACCTGAAATCATCCTAGAGCAGTGATTTTCAACCTGGCTGAATTTTGAATCGTTGGGAGCTTCAAAAAATAGTCACACCTGAGTAGATGTCAACCCAAGCAATTCTGATAAAATTCTGCAGGTTTAAAGGATCCTTGGTTGAGGAGTGTTTAAAGCTCCCCAGATTATTCTAATTTATAAACAAACTGTGAACCACTGGATTGCTCACTCTAAGAAGAAGAAAAGTCTCTAAGTAAGCCTGTACCTTGGCCCCGCATTCCTGCTTCCAGAAGAAAATGTTTCTCAGCCAGTACAGATCAATCCATTATGGACAGGTCTGTTTTTCTACCTGCTGTCTGTTATTATCAGACATTATCAGTCATTTTGTTATCTGTACCACCTGAATTCTTAAAATACCCCAAACATGTTTTATATCTTTATATGCCCATGATTATTGCAAAATAAAAATAAAGACATGGTCTAAAGCATTTTGGATAAAATTCTAAGGAATTTTGTTTGAATTTGTTATTAGCCCAAGGACATAGGACATGAAGCCTTATCTAATTACTCCCAAGCAGAAAATATGGCATTTCTATGATGATGAATATTTTAAGTTAAAATATGACATGCTTTACAGTTGATTATATGAACACATATATGTGTGCATAAATGCTTATATGCTTGCATGCATACTTTAAAGGGTGTATATTAAAACTGGTAGATATAAAAATTGAACTGACATGATGTTTTCTTTCTATTACTGATATATGAGCCTATATTAAAAAATAGCCTGAAATTATAGCCAGCTAGGTTTTATTTATTCATCACTCATATTAAATATATAATGAGAAAACTACCTGTATCAATTAGGGATCTCTAGAGAAACTGAATCAACAGGAAATATCCGCAAATATAATATTTATAAAAGTGTGTCATGTAAACATGGGAATGTAGAGTCCAAAATCCGTAGGGCAGGCTGTGAAGCTGACAACCCTGATGGAGGGTCTGGATGAACTCCACAGGAGAGGCTCACTGGCTGAAGCAGGAAGAGAAGAGAAGCCTGTCTCTTCTGAATCCTCCTTAAAAGCCTTCCATTGATTACATTAAACATCACTCATTGCAGAACACACACCCCTTGGCTGATTACAAATGGAATCAGCTGTAGATGCAGCTGACATGCTCTGGATTTAATTCTATGAAATGTTCTCATCGCAACAGACAGGCCAGTACTTGCCCAACCAGACAAACGTGGACCACCACCTGGCCAAGTTAACACATGGACCTGACCATGACAGTCCACCCTTTGTCAACTTGGCAGCTATATACAACACCTTTAACCATACTTAATTTCTAAATAGAAAACAATAAAAGACACATTTTTTCCTTGCCTAACAATACTTAACTGTCCTGCATACAAACGGAAACACACTACATCTCCCCAGAATGGGGTGCAAGTCCTTGGGTAATGTTCATTCTTAAACATGATACCTTACAATTTAAATACTGTAACATGAACAAAACAGCATTACTGTCCTCATTTCTGTAACTGGTTGTAGTTCATATTTATCACTACCTTTTTCCATTACCCATTCCATGTTCCCTTTACCCTCAGCAAGCACTTCAGCTGGCCATGGTTCTTTGCCTGATGGAGTGACCCAAATCTTCATTCCTGAAGTTTCAGAGCCATTGGTAGTCCTTCCTGGATTGGGTTGTTGCAGTTTCCACTGATTTTAATCAGTGGGCATGGTAGTACTAAAAGACGCCCTAAGGGATCTCCTATATTCCAGGAAAACTCTTTATGTACATTTTGTAATTGGAGTCCTATTTTCCCCAATAGTCAGGGTCAAATACCCCAGCCAGTAACATAATCCCCTTCTTGGCTTATTGATCCAGGGGCATGAGTAGCCCAAAGTGACCAGGTGGCAGTCTTAGATTCCAGTTCAATGGAATTATTGTTATTTCTCCTGGTGGAAGCACTCCCCCTTTTGGAACTAAAACCTGTAGACCAGCAGAGCTCAAAGTCAAAGGGACAGGAAGCAAAAATTTTCCTAGTGGATCACTAAGGGTAATAGTGAATGGTACCACTACCATTTCCACCCCTTGGTTCCTGGACCCATGGATCTTGGCTATGGGAGAAACAACACCATACAGTGGATGCTGATTCAGATGTTCAGTCCTGGAGAACATTACCCCAGCCTTTCAAGGTATTGCCACCTAATTGGCACTGCAATTGAGTTTTCAGAAGGCCATTCCACTGTTCTATCAATTCAGCTGCCTCTGGATGATGGGGAACATGGTAGGAACAGAGAATTCCATGGCCATGTGCCCATTCCCACACTTCATTTGCCATGAAATATGTTCCTTGATCAGAAGCAATGCTGTGTGGAATAGCAGGACGATGGATAAGACATTCTCTAAGCCCACAGATAGTAGTTTTGACAGAAGCTTTGCATGCAGGGAAAGCAAACTCATATCCAGAGTATGTGTCTATTCCAATTAGAACAAATTGCTGCCCCTTCCATGAAGGGAGTGGTCCAATGTAATCAACCTGCTACCATGTAGCTGGCTGGTCACCTTGGGGAATGGTGCCATAGCAGGGGCTGAGTGTGGGTCTCTGCTGCTGGCATATTGGGCACTCAGCAGTGGCTGTAGCCAGGTCAGGCTTGGTGAGTGGAAGTCCATGTTGCTGAGTCCATGCATAACCTCCATCCCTACAACCATGACAATTTTGTTCAAGAGCCCATTGGGTAATGACAGGAGTTGCTGGGGAAAGAGGCTGACTGATATCCACAGAATGGGTCATCTTGTCCACTTGATTAATAAGACCTTCCTCTGCTGAAGTCACCCTCTGGTGCACAGTCACATGGGACACAGGTATATTCATGTTTTTAGCCCACTCAGAAAGGTCTATCCGCATACCTCTTCTGCAGACCTCTCTGTCACCAATTTTCCAATTATGGTCTTTCCAAGTCCCTGACCATCCAGCCAAACCGTTAACAACAGCCTATGAGTCAATATAGAAATGCACCTCTGACCATTCTCCTTCTAAGTAAAATGAATAACCAGGTGCACTGCTTGAAGTTCTGCCCACTGGAAGGATTTCCCTTCACCACTGTCCTTCAAGAACACCCCAGAAAGGGGTAGTATTGCTACAGCTGTCCAATTTCAGGTGGTACCTGCATATCATACCAGACCAACTGTAAATCAGGTCCAAGTTTTCACTTCCTCGGTCAATTCACTGTAAGGAACTTCCTAAGAGGCCAGAGGTCTATTCAGGGAAGGAGAAGGTAATGTGGTAGGAGCACAGACCATGGATATTTGGCCACTTCCTCATGTAACTTACTTGTGCCTTCAGAACCTGCTCTGGCCCTATCTCATATTTACCATTTCCACTTTCCAATAGAGTGCTGCTGCACGTGCCCAACTTTATGGCTTGATGGGTCAGACAACACCCAGCTCATGATAAGCAACTCAGGTCTCATGGTAACTTGGTGGCCCATGGTTAAGCATTCAGTCTCTACTAAGGCCCAGTAACAGGCCAAAAGCCATTTCTCAAAAGGAGAGTAGTTATCTACAGCAGATGGTAAGGCTTTGCTCCAAAATCCTAAGGGTCTGTGTTGTGATTCTCCTATAGGAGTCTGCCAAAGGCTCCAAACAGCATCTCTATTTGCCACTGACACTTCCAGCACCATTGGATCTGCTGAATCATATGGTCCAAGTGGCAGAGCAGCTTCTACAGCGGTCTGGATCTGTTACAGAGCCTCATCTTGTTCAGGTCCATATTCAAAATTAGCATCTTTTCTGGTCACTCAATAAATGAGCCGGAATAGCACACCCAAATGAGGAATATGTTGTCACCAAAATCCAAAGAGAACAACTAGGCAATTGTGCCTCTTTTTTTGGTCGTAGGAGGGGTCAGATGCAGCAACTTATACTTCACCTTAGAAGGGATATTTCAACATGCCCCACACCACTGCACACCTAGTAATTTCACTGAGGTGGAAGGCCCCTGTATTATTGTTGAATTTATCTTCCATCCTCTGACATGCAAATCCCTTACCAATAAGTGAAGTAGTTGCTACTTCTTGCTCACTAGGTGCAATCAACATGATATCATCAATATAATGGACCAGTGTGATGTCTTGTGGGAGGGAAAAATGATCAAGGTCCATGCAGACAGGATTATGACATAGGGCTAGAGAGCTGATATACCCCTAAGGTAGGGCAGGGAAAGTATATTGCTGACCTTGCCAGCTGAAAGCAAACTGTTACTGGTGGTCCTTACCAACAGCTATTGAAAAAAAAAAGCATTTGCCAGACCAATAGCTGCATACCAGGTACTGTGGGATGTATTGATTTGTTCAAGCAATGATACCACATCTGGAACCGCAGTTGCAATTGGAGTTACCACCTGGTTGAGCTTATGATAATCCACTATCATCCTCCAAGACCCATCTGTTTTCTGCACAGGCCAAATAGGAGAGTTGAATGGGGATGTGGTGGGAATCACCACCCCTGCATCCTTCAAGTCCTTAAGAGTGGCAGTAATCTCTACAAGTCCTCTAGGAATCCAGTATTGTTTCTGATTTACTATTTTGCTAGGTAAGGGCAGCTCTAGTGCCTTCCATTTAGTCTTTCCCACCATAATAGCCCTCACTGCACGAGTTAGAGAGCCAATGTGGGGATTCTGCCAGTTGCTCAGTATATCTATTCCAATTATACATTCTGGAACTGAGGACATAACTACATAATGGGTCCGGGGCCCCACAGGACCCACTGTGAGATGGAACTGAGCTAAAACTCTATTGATCTCCTGGTCTCCATAAGCCCCTACTCTGACTGGTGGACCAGAGTGATGTTTTGGGTCCCCCGGAAGTAAAGTCACTTCTGAACCAGTGTCTAATAACCCCTGGAATATCTGATAATTTTCTTTTCCCCAATACACAATTACCCTGGTAAAAGGCCATCAGTCTCCTTAGGGAGGCTTGAAGGAAGATTAACGGTATAAATTTGTGGCAGTGTAACAGATTTCTCCCCCAAAGGGACTGGCCTCCCCTTCATTCAAAGGGCTCTGGGTCTGTAAACTGTCTCAAGTCTGGAAATTGATTAAGGGGCTGTGACTCTGTGTTTTTGTAATTCAGATTAGACTTCTGTTCACTTGACCTAGAACTCTTTTGTTTATATATCTCAAATAAGAATTTAGTAGACTGCCCTTCTATTGTATTTCTAGGTACCCCATGATTTACTAGCCAATGCCACAAATCTCTGCAGGTCATATTATTTTGACTCCTGCTTTGAGTTTGCTGTTATAATAGCCATGTCCAGCCTGTCTTTGGCAATTAAGTGCTACCACCTGGCTTCTGCCAACTAGGCATCTGGTCATCCCCATTGTGTTTAAGGATTCCAGCTCAGTGACAGCAGTTCCTACAGTAATATCTGACCTACAGAGAAGTGCAACTACAGATCTCTTTCCTGATGATGGCACTAATCTCACAAATTTATTTCTCACTGTTTTGGTAAATTACACCTCTGGACATTCCTGGGGTGTAAAAGCAGGCTTTGCATGATAAATCCACTCTAATACTCCAATCTCTGTAAGCCTCTGGATCCCCTCATCTACATTATACCAGGGCAGTTCTGGCATTTCATCCTCAAGTAACTTCAGCTACCTTTTGATCCATGTTTCAACCAACCATCCAAGCAAACTGTTAATACCTTTTCTAACCCCTCAAGCTATAACATTGAATGCAGAATCTCTGCTTAACGGGCCCATATCAATAAATTCAGTCTGATCCAGCCTTATATTCCTCCTACCATTAACCCACACCCTTAAAATCCATTGCCACACATATTCCCCTGATTTCTGTCTATATAAATTGGAAAACTCACACAGTTCTTTTGCAGTATAATGTACCTCCTCATGTGTGATACTTTACACCTCACCTTTAGGGGCCTGTTGGGACTTTAGTCTAGTTATAGGTCTGGAAGAAATGAGGGGTAGTGGTGGTGGGTCATGAAAAGAATTAGAAATATCTTCCAAGCCATTTGCTTCAGGGCATTCATTTGCAATTTCATCTGGTGAAACAGGATTAATCACTCTAGGATTAATCCTTTCAGGAGGAGGTTGGGTGGCCAACTCCTCAAGGCAGGCTGGAGGTAGGGTGGCTATGTCCTCAGAGCAGACTATTACAAGATTACTAGAGAAGACTCAGCATGACCTAGGGTTTCAGTTTTACCCCTGACATCATTATCAATCCGTGTGTCACCATCCCATTTGTGCTGGTTTGAAAGGATGTATGTTCCCTAGAAAGCCATGTTTTAATCTAAATCCCATTTCATAAAGGCAGAATAATCCCTATTCAATACTGTACATTTGAAACTGTAATCAGATCATCTCCCTGGAGATGTGATTTTATCAAGAGTGGATGTTAAACTGGATTAGGTGATGACATGTCTCCACCCATTTGAGTGGGTCTTGATAAGTTTCTGGAGTCCTATAAAAGAGGACATATTTCGGAGAATGAAAGAGATTCAGAGAGAGCGAGAGAAGAATGACATAGCCATGAGAATCAGAGAGCCCACAAGCCAGCGATCTTTGGAGATGAAGAAGGAAAATACCTGCCGGGGAGCCTCATGAAACAGGAAGCCAGGAGAGAAAACTAGCAGATGATGCCTTGCTTGCCATGTGCCCTTCCAGCCAAGAGAGAAACCATGACTGTGTTCACCATGTGCCTTCTCACTTGAGAGAGAAACCCTGAACTTCATCAACCTTCTTCAACCAAGTATCTTTCCCTGGATGCTTTTGATTGGACATATCTATAGACTTCCTTTAATTGGGACATTTTCTTGGCGTTGGAACTATAAACTAGCAACATATTAAATTCCCCTTTTTAAAAGCCATTCCATTTCTGGTATATCGCATTCTGGCAGCTAGCAAACTAGAACACCATTTTTCAGGGTCCCACTCCTTTCCAATCAATGCCCTCACTTAATGGTAAACAACATGCAACATTGAGATTTCAGTTTACGTTGTAAAGTTGCTACTCTAATAATAAGAGTCTGATTTTCAGAGATCTCAAGTCTATGGCTACAGGAATTAAGATTTTCCTTCAGGATACTCATAGAAACTTCTGTGTCTGTTATACAGCACTTAAGCTTCTTGTTTGAAGCCGTAAGCCCATCCCTTTCACTCCTTAATGTAGCCATTGTATCTAACAACAACATCTCTATAGCTCTTATCTCCACAGAACTCTGTAAAGGTGTCAAAAACATTATCTCCCAGAGCCTGGCTTCATACAAGCGAAGCATTAGGAGAATCGAAAGGCGATATTTTGACTATCTCTTTTGCCAACTCACCCCATGGATTGGCAGTATCATTCTGATTGCAGGAATCAGAGTACTTAGTGCCTTTGAGTCCAGTCAGAGTACAAAACCAATCATAAAAACCCATTTTTATGATTCTGTTTAAGAACCACTCCTGATACCAACCTATATTAGTTAGGGTTCTCTAGAGAAACAGGATCAACAGGAAATATCTGTAAATATTTATAAAAGTGTCTCATGTAACTATGGGAAGATAGAGTCCAAAATCCATAGGGCAGGCTGTGAAGCTGACGTCTCTGATGGAGGGTCTGGATGAACTCCACAGGAGAGGCTCGCTGCCAAAGCAGGAAGAGAAGAGAAGCTGCCTCTTCTGAATCCTCCTTAAAAGCCTTCCATTGATTAGATTAAACATCACTCATTGCTGATGACACCCCCCTTGGCTGATTACAAATGGAATCAGCTGTGGATGCAGCTGACATGATCATGATTTAATTCTATGAAATGTCCTCATCGCAACCGACAGGCCAGCACTTGCCCAATCAGACAAACAGGTTCCACCACCTGGCCAAATTGACACATGAACCTGACCTTTAGAACTTAATTACTGGGATATGTTTTTGAACTTTTTAAAGGCAATTGTTAGTCATCTGTAGAGATAATTAATTTAATCCTTCTAAAATTAAAATAAGAACAATACTTTTTTGGTAGAAATTTTACTTTACATAATTCTTAGAAGTCATATTTATATTAGGAGAAAATATCACTATGTTGAAAATAATACTCACCAGGTTCCATTTTCTTTTCCTGTATTTTCATTACAAATTCTAGGGCATTTGCCAAATAATAATGACTTTCATGGTATCTCTGAACTAGCAAAGATTAAGTAATTTTAAAGGTGTTTTAAATTAGTTTCTAGCTGCCATTTGGCTGGTAATCAGTTAGAGAGACTGCCATATCCCTTCATCTATTTTTAGTTTGAGGGGAATTTTTGCATTGGAACTAAAGAGTCTTCAAATTTCCCTGGGTCTCTTATTATCAATAAATCTCTTAACCATAAAAATCCCATCTGCAACAGATCTATTTCCTCATAACAGTTGGAAATAAAAAGGCATCTAATATGTATTTAATAAATGCAATATATCATTTTAAGTAATCAGTCCATATGTTCCCTCATTCGTTCATTTATTTTTTGAGACTTTATCTTGAAGCCAATTGAAATTGACTAAAACCTGATCTGACTGGAGTTTTAGGAATATAAGTCAAGTAGTGATACAGAGGGAAGAATAGTAGAACAAGACATTTGAAGCAAACAAAGTTATTGGGAGTATAGCATCACATTTTTCACAAGAGATAATGAGATGATCACAAAGGGAAAAGAGACGCAAAGAGAAATACAAAAAAGAACATAACATTTTGACAAATTTGTGAGGAAGTGGAGATGACATGAATAGACGATTCTTTTAAAGAAATTGGCTGTGAAGAGGAAAATAGTGGATAAATATCCTGAAGGATTCTCTTTTAGGATAAAAGAAACTTGAGCACATTTTTAGTAGAAGGGAAAGGTAGGGGTGAAAAAAGATAAGGCATAAAATGGATATTTATAACAAGACTGCAAAGTTCTAGAAGAAGCGGTAAGGACTACCACCAGTATCACAAACTGAGTAGTTGGCCATTGAAAGGAGCAGAGACATACAACCCTCTGAGATGAGAGACAGGTAGTAAAGATGAATGAAGATATGTATAAATTTTGATATTGATCATAGGGAAATTCAGAAGATGTTATACCCTGTTACATGTAATATAAGATCCTGAGTAACACTGCCAAAGTTCCCTGATCCTCTAGGCAAATGTGAAAAACCTTGATCTGCCCCTGTGTGGGTTGGAAGCTATTACGTACCCCAGAAAAGCCATGTCCTTTATCCTCATTCAGTATTGCTAGGTGGGATCTATATGATTGTTCCATGGAGATATGACCCACCCAGTTGTGGGTGTGGTTGCTTACTGGAGTCTTTTAAGAGGGAACCATTGTGAAGAAAGCTTGAGAGTACCAGAGCCAACAGAGTCTACCCAGCCAGAGACCTTTGAAGATGAAGGAGGAAAACACCTCAACTTTTTCAAGAGAGGTGAGTTTAGGGTACATGAGATCAATGAAATGAAGTTTCAAAGAAAATCTATCAAAATAAAAGCAATGATTGTACTGCAAGATAATAGTAAAACTAAATTCACAAGAAGCTTAGTAAATTTACACATTGTCAAGTAAACCTTACATTTAGCAACAAACATACTATAGCATCAAACTCACTTAAAAGAATTTATAGTTTCTTATTTCCTAAAATAGTATCTTCTCAAAGATGGGGTTAAATTCTGAATCTCCTCTGTGTAATTAGCATCATAGTACATGTACACAGAAGTTAAAATATGCTCTTTTGCTTATAAGTTTATGCTGATTTCCAGTGGTCCTTGTAAAGCATTAGTAAGTTTCATTAAGTGGACACCCTTTTTACGGTAGATTATCTCTTTAACACCACTGTCCTTGAAGTGTGCCTTAGAATCTTTCACCAAAATCAGATACCACTGCTAAGAATCATGCAAAAAATCATGGATTTTGGAATTCAACAGACCAATTTGAAATTCTGGATTCTGCCAATTATTTAATAGTTATGTGAGACTCTGAGCTACAGAGTCTGATAATTTCTTACTGAAATAGAGCTTTTAAAAAAAAGAGTAAAATACACTGAGATATATATGCACTATATCTATAGCACTTTATCTGGCATTTATCATGTATATAGCATTTAAGAGCACAAACTATGAAGCCAAATTGCCGGGTTCAAAGCTGAACTCTGACATTTATTGACTACGTAACAATTGAAACTTTTTACACCTACTCGTCATCATTAATGTTGAAATAACAATATTTCCTCAAAGTGTTGTAATGAGAATAAATGGTGAAGTGCACTGGCCCATAGTTTTTAATAAAAATGAACAAAAACTCTTCATAGTATCTAATCTAGTACTAACTCTTACTTCCCTAATCTTGTTGTTAAATGATAAGTGAAAGACTACAAGATCAAACTCTATAAGAACTCTATAAAAGCTGCTTACAATATACCCTGAGACTTTCAAGTTTCCATCTGGGTGTATTTTCCCTTGTTGCAGAATATTAAATATACCTGAATTTGTTTTTACTGCAGCTGTGTTTCTGGTGGTATTTGACTGATGAACTATGAAAGATGCAGACCTGAATATAACTTTCATATATTTCATTGCTATCTTTAAATGAACTACCAGCATTTTTTTCAGATCATAAGTACTTTATATATCCATACAATGAATTTTAATTGTAGTATTTCCATTAATACTCAAGAATGATGTAAAGCAAAGACTAGGGCTTGTCTTCAATAAAAAAACAAAGAGCTAATACTGAAAATAGCGTGTATCTCTGTTTTCAGAAGATTGCCCTTTAACAGGAAATCTAGAGGGAAATATTTTTAAATTGAAATTACTGCTAAAATGAATTAACTTTCTTTTTGTATTTGTCAATCATACTTTTAAAGTTTAGGGTCTCTTTGAAGTCATATACTACAATGGTTTTATAAGCAGAAGTAGTCTTATTCCTCCTTGGCTTGTTGTTTGTTTGTTTTTTTTCTTTTTTATTTCTCAAATAGATATTGTACCATAAGCCAAATATGCAAACATAGATGAAAGCAGATGTTCTTTACCCAGCCTCTCCCTTGCTCAGAAGGGGTTCCTGAGGCCTCTGCAGAAATCTAGAAATACAAGGTTGCAATTTGAGAATCATCCATGTAAACCAATGCTCTCATTTTGTAACTAAATTAATGTGAAACTATAATATTCTTCGTTTCAAACATATTTTGCTAATAAGATATTGTTACATAATCATCTCTTGTAAATTGTCTCTCAGCAAAGTCTAAACGGAGCTTGACAATAAGAAAATAATTTCCATAAAAGAAGTTCCAAGCACTATATGGAACATCAGACCTCCAAAATGGTTGAAAGTAATTGCATTCTTTGAGCTAGAACTGAGAGCCTGGAGATTTATTTATTATCCATCATCAGTGTACTGTGAGTTAGATTAAGAGTTTCAAAAAAATTGCAAGTAGTAGCCTTGCTTTTCTTCACTATAAGTCACTTTGAATTATTCAAGATTTTGTGAAATTACCTCTGGTGTATTTGAGCCCCATGCAATACTGGTATTAGGCTCTCATATGACATATTTAGCCTTCTTTGAACTGATCTTTATAAAACAAGAATATTTAACAAGTGTTTGTAGCTCCCTAAACTAAGAAGTTATTCATATTAATTATATGCTAAATTGAAACTCTTCTCTTTCATAGTATATTGCATTAATTTTATTGAAGAAGAAAGATACATTTATGTATATATGTGCATGTGTTCATATAGATACACATATATATTTATTACTTTGGTAATGTTTATACCTGTGGTAGGGTAAGAGGAGAAAAAAATAGAAATTTCCTTAGGGGGATTTTAATAATAACAAAACATTACCAATTTTCAAGACTATATTTATGGTGTGTTTTCAGCATATAGTCACTCATTTTATTGAAGAGACAATTATGATCTATTTACAATTTGCTCAAACAGATGAACTCAGTAGGTGTTCTAGTTTGCTCACTGCTGGAATGCAATATACCAGAAACAGAATGGCTTTTAAAAAGGGGAATTTAATAAGTTGCTGGTTTACAGTTCTAAGGGCGAGGAAATGTCCCAATTAAAACAAGTCTATAGAAATGTCCAATCAAAGGCATCCATCCAGGGAAAGATACCTTGGTTCAGGAAAGCCGATAAAGTTCAGGGTCTCTCTCTCAAATGAGAAGGCACATGGCAAACACAGTCAGCGCTTCTCGCTCAGCTGGAAGGGCACATGGCGAACAGGGCGTCTTCTGCTAGCTTTCTCTAGTGGCTTCCAGTTTCATGAAGCTCCCCGGAAGGCGGGGAGGCGTTTTCCTTCTTCATCTCCAAAGGTTGCAGGCTGGTGGACTCTCTGCTTCGTGGTGCTGCAGCATTCTCTGCTCTCTCTGAATCTCCCTTTCTCCAAAACATTTCCTCTTTTATAGGGTTCCAATAAACCAATTAAGACCCACCCAAATGGGTGGAGACATGTCATCCCCTAATCCAGTTTAACAACCACTCTTGACTAAATCACATCATCCAGGGAGATGATCTGATTACAGTTTCAAACATACAGTATTGAATAGGAATTATTCTGCCTTTATGAAATGGGATTGTGATTCAAACATGGTTTTTCTAGGGGGGCATACATCCTTTTAAACCAGCATAGTAGGATTTTCTTTTTTTGTTACTTGTTGGCATAATTTGTGACATATTTTTATATCTGTAATTGTTTTATGACTTATCATATTGCTTATAAAGACTGGTTATACTCATATTTTAAGACATTATACAGCAGAGAACCAGAAGCATAGTATGTATTTGAGAGGCTTCTAACTGAAATACTCCTAAGGGGAGAGGTGGAGAGAAAGTCAATGAAAAAACTAATTCATAGTAACTTAATCCTGCTTCAAGATGATCTTAAATGCACATCTAATATCAGCTGTAAACTTAATTCCAGGCTATAAAATTAATCTTGGAGAATTGGAAAAGAATAAACAAGTTGATTCCAAACACATAATTTGATTGTCATCTTTCTTAAGTGTGAAATTCATTTTTAGAATGTTAATGTCACACTCTCTTATGCACTTTATTATGTATCCACATTTTATTTTAGAAAATGTTTTCATCCAACTGTGCAATAAGTTGATGATAATGATAAATTTAATTTGCCTAGCCCTGAATGATTATTGTTATATTTTATTCAATCAGCACAATAAATAGAGCAGATCTTATTGTACTATTTTTCTTAAAGAGAAATTACAACCTGTACCTAGCCTTCTCATCCCAAGTCTCTTGCCTGAAAGCACACTTTCATAATGTATATTATTTAGGCTTTTAGAGATATAATATACAGTAAAACTTTAAATGTCCAGTACTTATACTTTCATAGGACTGTTAAAAAGTGTAGGGCCCAGTTTACTACCAAGGGCTGAACACATGTTCTCTCAGTTACAACTAGAACATTTTGAGGAGGTACTGATAGAATGCCCATGAGAAAACCAAGAACTCAGAAAAGCTAGGAACCTATCACAGCTTCCACAACTGGGTCATTAGCCATTTGGGTTTTGTAGATGAGGGGGTCTGGCTTTAAAATCAGAGAATGTGATCATCACTTCACTTCTGAAGATGTGGTTCAAATACCAACTCACTGCATTTGCAAATACAGGTAGGAAAGCATTTGTAAGTTCTCTTTTAATCTTCCTTCTATGTCACTGTAAAGTGCAGTTTTAAAGGGTAATAAACATATTTTAACTCAAAGAAAGTGCCAACTAAGTAGTAGAGTACACCTGTTAACGTTAGAGGGACTTGAAGGTCAAAATAACCATCAGATGCCGACCTCCTTCATCCTTCATAAGGGACGAGACTGCAAAAAGGTAGGATCTCAAAGGATGTGGCAAAGCCAGTGTTTGCTCTGTCATGTCCATTGTGTAGTCAGGGCTTGTATCATTCTGCAAAAAGAACACCAGAAGCTTATGTATTTCCCCTTCATCGAATGCCTACCAACTTCAGGATTTTCTGTTTCTTGGAGCAAACTCAGCATGAGAAAGCAGCATCTTAGTTAAGTGAGAAACAAAAGAGGTAGCACAAGATATTTCTAATGAGGCACCTTTCCCCAATAATTAAATATAGTTTGTAACTCAAAGAGGTGAAGTAATTTCCCCTTTTACTTTTTTCAAGGCCTCACAGCCCATGTTCTTGTGTTGTATTATGATAGCAAGATTTAGGGATGCAAAATGCCCAGGTATCATATGCAAAGAATAATATTCAGTGAACCACAGAGAATAAGACTATGTAATGTGGTCATTTGTATCCTAGTAACAAGGAAGATAATATTATGGGTTTTGATTATCATTTGAATCCACTAGCAATAAACCTGTTTTAGATCCTCAACATCCCTTTCCTGAGGCAAGTATAAAATAATTTTTAAGTTTATTGAGTGCTCGAAGCAATTCTTAGGAATGTTACAACTTTAGTTTAGTTGTTGTACCTATAAGAAATATCTTACATTTTTTAATCGAGGAGGACTGATTATTAGAGTTTCAGAAGATATGTTCTAAAATGTTTGTGTTCTCCAAGGAAATACAAAATGGGTTTGGACATGCAAAATGTATTGGGGAAAATGACTGTGAGGGAAAATGGAAAGGGACAGGAGGAAGCTGGGAGAGCCCCATTGTGTGTCTGACCTCTCTGGAGGAGTAAGAAAGGAAGAAAGGCTTAGGTATGAAAAGTTTTTAGACTACAATGCAGTCATAGAAAACTTTCGACAAAGTCAATGGGGAGTCTTTGAGTCAAAGACCCTAACCCTAAGTCTAACCCTAACCCTAACTCTCCTGACCATCAGGCGGTCTTGTCTCTCATGGGAATGGGCTGCCTTAGTCGCCATGCCACAGCACAAACACAAAGGTGGATTAAAGTTTAGCACTAGGAAAACTGAGAGGCACCACATTGTTAAATTGTATTTTGCTCCTTTTCTTGGAGTTTTCGTCATCTTAAAATTCCTCAAGATCCTCAATTCTTCCTAAAATGTGGCCTCTCAATTTCTAAGAAATATATCACTATGCCCTTCAAATTTAGGGTAATGCCATTACTTTGTCTGTACAACAGCTGAAGAAGATAATATTATGGGAGTCTAATGGAATAGCAGAATTACGAAGCTATTTATATCCATTCAAAGGAGGGGGCTTAAATCTAATCACTAAAGCTTTACTACTGTATGGAGACAGAGTATTCTCTTGATGCTAATTTTTTTTTCTTCTTAGGCCTTTCAGTTAGGAATAAAGAAAATTATATGAGCATCTGGGATTCTTGAAACTGAGCACAAGTAAATTCTAGACTTCCAGCTTTAGGAACGTAACCTAAAGCATGTGCTGGCCTATTCGTATAAACTGCTTATCTCAAGAACATGTGGTGAAAATACAAGATCATGAAACTAATGGAAAAGAAGATCTAAACTAAGGTTTTGGAGTTCTAAAACCATTCGTTTCTACCTCAGTATTATCAACCATGTGATATTTATGCATCTATCTCTAATAATTCTCAGGCTCATTACCCAAATTTCATTGGGTAATGAAGAAATTCATTACCCAAATTTCTTCAAAATATAAAGAATTTGTTCCTCCAGAAAATATAAAGCTCTCTAGATCTTAGCAGTATGAAAATGGATGTGGATTTTTAGGCCTTGGAATCATGTTCTTCTTTTCTCCCTCCCTTATTCTACACCCTCCTTCATTCAGTATTTACCAACCTTCACGAGTGGTATGGCACGTGAATAAGCAATGACAAAAACATTTAAAAATCACTTGTAACCCCACTACTCAAAGAAGTACGTGTCAATTTACTCTTTTAATCAATCACTTTAAACTATGACATTATCTGAACAAATATCTTAGAATATCAGTTAAATTTTAAAAATGTATACCACTTCAGTGGAATATTAGGCAGCTTTCAAAGAGGGGTTTGAAAGAACATCTACCCACCTTCCATGCAGAAGATCCGGGTTCGACTCCTGGACCAAATACCCAAAAAACAGACGAACAAAAAGCATCTAAGAGCATGGAAAAACACCCCAAAATTTGATTATGTAGGATACATGGATTCCTCTTAAATACTATATGGGTATGATGCTATTCTTGGCATATCTATAAATGCAAAAAATTACTGCGAAAAAATTAATTCAAAAGAATTTTAATGGTTCTCACTTCATAATAAAAAATTTACTGTTTTAATTTTTAAATATTTTTCTGTTTTCAAATTTTTTATTATACACACATAATAAGCAGTCAGAAAAATATGTATTGTCATATAAAAGGAAATGAATGCTGAATTTACACATCATGTAACAGAGTGGGAAATCAGAAAGCATTGTCAAATTATTTTTTGTAGATGCTATCACTCCTTCTATCCATTATTTTAAAACTAAATTTAGTTGAATTTACTGCATGTACATATAGACTTAGGATGTCTTTATATTTTTGAGAATCATTCAGAAATAGCATTAGTGTTCTGAGTGAATGTTTTTCTAGTCATACTGTTTTGTTTTCATGGAAGCATATTTGCCTCAAAAAGCACGATTTAAAATAAGCACTGTGCTTCCTTCTTTACCCATAGTGACAAATTAATGTTTTCATGTTATATAGCATAAGGAAATTAATAATATTCTTTAATGATTTGAGTCCAAATTGTTTTGTGTCATATTTTAAAGTTTCCTAATTATTATCACATTTTCAAATATAAGTAATGTTATGATTTTTTCCATTTTTGACCAGGTGAAAATTAAATTGGAATTCAAGAAATATGAAATTTAAATCATGCTTATGTCTCTTTTCCTTATCATTATTGTGCATTTCTTTGAAATTAAAATTAATTTCTCCCATTTGTATTTTTACAAATATAAATTGCTGACCATACCAAATTAATTGTATAAGGAATTGCATCCAGTTCCTGGTAGATATTAGGCTTGTAGATATCTTGTGAAGCTCAGTAGGAAATTGTGGATATTCATAAATAATTCAAGGCACAAAATCATTTCACAGATTATGACATGCAATGGTAAATTATGGTCCTAAATAGTCATAATCACTTTTTTCCACAATTTTCTATTATCTCTGTAGAGAAGATGCTAATATATAGTAGTTTTTACAATCATTTCATTCACAAGTAACCATTAACTTCCTGGAAATTGAATTTTAGCAATTCAATTTATGTATTAAATACTATATGGATATGATGCTCTTCTTGGCATATCTATAAATGCAAAAAATTACTGAGAAAAAAGTAATTCAATGCTAAAAATTGAATTTTAGCAATTCAATTTAGCATAAACTTCTGCAACATATATATTTTTTAATTTTAAAATTTAAATTTAGCTAAATTGAAAATTCAGATTTATTATTCAATTCAGGTTAATCATTTGGAGCTTCATCAGGAATTGTTCATAATTTACTGTAAGGGGAATTTATTAATTTTGTTTAAATTCTGAGTGCAGATAGGGTTTATTTTATGTTAATTTCACTCCTAGTTAATTAGAACTTTGGGAGCACTAGACCTGATATGGCATAAGAATCATTGCTTTCGGTGATGGAGATCTATTATGTTATATTGCGCACGCAGGCAATTTAGTTTAGACAGATCAACATCATCAGCATTATGGTTGATGGGAAGGTGATGGCACAACTGGAGGCAGGGAACCAGCCATGAGTCTGATGAATTTGTCCAGAGGACAGATTGCAGGAGTTCCATTAAGACAATTGGGAATGGAGAGGACAGGAAAGAATCACCTTCTTTGGCCAGCCAGAACACATGGGTGGTGTGGAATGGGAGAACAATCAATGCCAGCAAATACAGCTTACCTGGGCTTCCAATTACATAGGAACAAGCAATGATTGAGTAGAAGTTACCAAAGTTGAAAACATCTGAATTTAAAAGTCAATACCAGAGGATGGGCCATGGTGGCTCAGCAGGCAGAGTTCTTACCTGCCATGCTGGAGACTCTGGTTTGATCTCCGGTGCCTGCCAATGCAAAAAAAAAAGTCAATACCAGAACCTTATTTATGTGATGATGATTTGGGATACTCATGACCTTTCTCTAGCCCCAGGCTTTGGGAAATGTATCAGAGAAACCACAGTTACCAATGGACTTCATTTGCCTCATAGTGGCACATCCCCTAACTTGCCCTTGCATTTTATAGCTTGTTATTAGGTACCCTACTTCTGGATACATAAACATTTAAAAATTTTATGACTTGATGAATTCACCCTTTTCCATTATGCAATTCTATATTTATCCCTTTCCATGCATTTTGCCCTGATGTCTACTTTACCTGGTATTAAAATATCAACCCCTGCTTTCTTGAGTCTGCTATTATATGTTAAATCTTATACAAGTCTTTTACTTTTAACCTATCTGGTCTTTATTTTTTAAATGGTTTTCTTGTAAATAACAGAAAGTTGGATCTTTATTTTTTCATCTGATCTGGAAAAAAATGGTCTTTTACTTGGAATATCTGGATAATTTATGCTAATTTAGATAAATTATACTAATTATCATAATAGCTGAGCTTCTTTTGAAATTCTTGTTAGTGTTTTCTTTTTTCCATCTGTTCTTTATTTCTTCTTTTCTTAGCAATTTTGTTTTTAACTGCTGTATTCAGATATAGCACATATACCACACTATTCACCCATTAAAATGTATAGTAAAATATTTTTTAATATATTCACTGGAATATGTAACCATTACCTAATTAGAACATTTTTATTTCCCTCAAAAGAAACGTAACACCCATTCAGAGTTGCTCCCCATCTTCCTACCCATATCACATTTTACTCTTGTCCATGGGCAAACTCTAACCTATTTTCTGTCTTTATAGATTTGCTTATTCTGGGCATTTTATATGAGTGGATGCATACAAACATGATCTTTGAAAGTAGTTTCTTTGATGCAGCATGCTGTTTTTGAGGTTTACCCATGATTTAGCATTTATCAGTACGTGATTCCTTTTTATTCCTTGTTTCCATTATATGGATATATCACATTTTATTTATTCATGGGTAAGCGGATGGACATTCGGGTTGTTTCCATGCTTTGGCTATTGGGAATAATTCCACCATGAATATTCATAAAAAATATTGTGTGAACATATGTTTTCATTTCCCTTGGGAATATATCTAGGAGTGGAGTGACTGGGACATATCATAATTCTATGTTTAACATTTTGAGGAACTAACAGTATTTTCCAAAGTAACAGTACTATTCTAAAATCCCAGCAATGGGGTGCTTTAGAGTTTAGGTTTAGCCACATCTTTGTTGATAATTTTTATTGTCTTCTGTTTTTATTTTAGCTATCTTACTGGATGAGAAGTGGTATCTCATATTTTTTATTTGCATTTCCCTAATGATATTTGAAATTGTGTCTTTTTGTGGGCTAACTGGCAATTTGTATACCTTCCTTGGAGAAATGCCTGTTCAGACCTTGGCCAATTTTTAAATTTTGTCTTTTTATTTTTGTTAGAGTTTTCATATATTCAGATATAAGTCTCTTATCCAATATAGGGCTTATTAATAGTTTCTCCCATTGTAGGTGTTGTCTTTTCACTTTCATGATTATTTAGTTTTCAACAAAAAAGGTTTTAAATTTGATGAAGTCCAATATAGCTGTATTTTCTTTTAGCAGTCACATGTTTGATAAATTTATACTCAGTGGTCTCCCCACATTGTGTGAACTCTGAGAACTTTATAGGTTACAACTCTCCAGCTATTCATTCCATGGTCATGTTTAATTTCACCTTATGTCTGCACAACATGATCTTCAGCAAAAATACAAGGGAATCAATTTGATTCATCGAATTTATTCTACCTAACTCCCTACTCTCTAGATGTAGCCAGTAATAGTCAGAGGCCTCAGCAGTCTTGAACTCTGATCTGCCTCTATTTAACCCTTCAAAACTGCTGCACTCTTTGGGGTATCCAAACCTGGCTTCTCAGTCAAGAAATTGCCTCCCAGCAAAAAACTTTAGTGATCATAAGAATCACCTCTCCAGGCTTACAGTCCTGCCTATGTGTAGCCCAATGTTTGAAAGATTTATTTCATAAATTTTTGGTGGTTTTCAAGTTGTTTACTCTGGTAAGAAAGTCCAGTTGGTACACAAACCTGATTGGAAGATGAAATCCAATTTTTTACATAAAATTTGTTTTCTCTTAAAAGTCATTGTCACTGTTTTTTTTCCCAGTTTATTGCTAGTTCAAGAAAGGATTTTTAGTTTAGTTTTGAAGGTATGGTTTGTGTCCCCATATAGATTCATAAATTCAAGACATTGATGAAACAAAAGACAGTTAACCCCTTCAAAATTACAGATATGATAATGGTCAAAATTAAAATGTCTCCTGCCTAATGATTAATTTTATATATACCTCCTCTCCTCTCCCTACCCCAACTAATTACCTTCAATTGCCTTATGGTCATTCAGTTAGGCTTCTAAAAGACAGGCATAGTATTAATTTCCAGATTCATACTAAACCACCTTGGGTAGCTGTATAGATGCTGCAAAGACACAGGCTATAGAAATCTTTCCTTGTATCAGAAAAAAGAAGTGTCATTTCTGTATATTTTTAGAAAGTCAGTCCTAATTTCACGCTACGCTTTAGATGTGTATAAATTTAAAGGACAAATCCTCCTAGGATATTTTTTCATCATTATCTTATGTTATAAATTATGAGGACCCCTAGGAACATTTCCTCTCTTCATGGATAAGATGGCTATTACACCCTCAAGCTGAGCTGCTCTGCAATGAGGACTTTCACACCAAAGAGAAAGGTGTATCCCTGCCTCTGGGAAAATGCCCTGGCCAGGCAACCTCTACATTGGTCACAGACTTCCAGGAGAACTTTATGTAAAGTAAAGGATGCATTTTATTAATATTTCATTTTACTCTCCAATGTCTTAGAGCAGCTAAAAGGGAAAAAATAAACCTAAAATTGTAGAATTGTACCCCATACCAAACTTTGAAATCCGTTCTATAACTGCTTGCTAAAATATACGTTGAAATGTATTGCTCTTTTTTGTATATATGTTATCTTTCACAATAGACAAAATTTTAAAAAAGTAAATGGACAAGACATAAAAGGCAAAAAGTGAAGGATGAGAAATACTTTGCAAGATCAAACAGTAAACAGTTAAAATTATTTTTTTTGAAAATTTAAAAATGTGCAATCTGCCTCATCTTTCCTTCTGAAGGTCTTCCACCCATTTTGGTTAAAAGTAGCCCCTATATCCCAAGCAGTAGAATTATAAATAAAGAGCACTAGGATTCTCCCTCTCTTTTCTTTTGAATTCAAAATTTCTTAGAAAAGTCAGTTTCTGCTGTGATTAAGAAGAAAAAATTCATCCTGAATTCAGGAATGAACTTATTTATACTTTAAATAGATGTTTGAAAGATTTTCTTCTTAAGTTAGAGAAAATATGATTTGATTACCCATGACCATGATATAATTCTCTTGTATTTATATTTTCCATGCATTCTAACTGGCACAGCTTTAGATGAGACCCTGACCTTGTGTTCCACTCACCGAACTGGACACTCTGATTCTGATCTCTTGTCTCATGCCATTATTTGCCTACACACCATTGCTATCTGTGCCAGTTTGAAAAGATTATGTATCCTAGGAAAGCCACGTTTTAATCTTGATCCATCTCCTGGAAGCAGCTGTTTCTTTTAATCCCTTTTCAGCACTGTAGGATGGAAACTTGATTAGATTATCTCCACAGAGATGCGATATGCCCAATTGTGGGTGCAAACCTTGATTAGACAGAGATGTGATGCCACCCATTCCAGATTGGTCTTAATTACTTCATCGGAATCCTTTAAAAGAGGAAACATTTTGGAGAGAGCCATGAGAAAGCCATGAGAACCAAGACAGCCCACACAGCCAGAGGCCTTGGAGATGAAGAAGGAAAACACCCATGGGAGAGCCTCATGCAACAAGAACCCTGGAGAGAAAGCTAACAGATGTCACCATGTTCAACATGTGCCTTTACAGCTGAGAGAGAAAACCTGAATGTCATCAGCCTATCTCGAGTGAAGGTAACCTCTTGTTGGTGCCTTAATATGAACATTTCTATAAGCTTGCTTTAATTTTGACATTTTCACAACTTTAGAACTATAAAGTTGAAACTTATTAAATTCCTCTTTTTAAAAACTATTGCATTTCTGGCTATTGCATTCCAGCAGCTAGCAAACTAAAACAGATTTCAGTACTGGAGAAGTGGGGTGCTACTGTGGTTTGCAAATAGCAATCGTGTTGGAACAGCTTTTTAAATAGTTAAGGAGAAGATTCTCGAAGAGTTGTGAGGATCTTGATAGAGAATGCCTAGAATGCTTTGAAGAGACTGTTGATAGAAATGAGAACTCTAAAGGTACCTATGATGAGACCTTAGACAGAAATGATGCATGTGTTATTGCAAACTGGAAGGAAGGTGATCCTTGTTTTAAAATCGCAGATAATGTGGCAAAATTGACTAGTAGCTTTGGCTGGGAGGCGAGTTTTAAAAGTCATAAATTTGGATATTTTGCAGAAGAGATTTCCAATTTAAATATAGAAGTGCAGTGTGGTTTCTCCTTTCAGTTTATAGCAAAATGCGGCAGGAAAGAGATAAGCTGAGAACTGAACTCTGAGGTACAAGAAAAAACAGAAATTGATGGCCTGGAAAATTTTGGGCTTCCAGAAAGGGAGAACCAAGAGAATAATGCCTCACATCAGGATTTAACCAAATGTGGATCCAGTCAGTCATTTTAGGAAAAAGCCAGGATTGGAGATGAAGTTTTTCAGGAAGGATTTGTGGAAACTCCTTTTGTCTAATGGGCATGATACAAGGCTGCTGCACAGAAAGCTAACAAGAGTGTTTCAGGATCTGCATAAATTGAGCCACTACTAGTCAGGACTGAGAGGGACAGAGAAGGGACACAGTGAAGGAAATATAATTTCAGAGGCAGAACTATGGAAGCTAAAGTCTAAAGTCAAGAAACCTCAGGCCAGAACAGCTGGCCCACCCAAGCACTTGGAGAGGGTGAGTTTGCCCAGAAGGCAGAGGGTGGGCCTTCCACCTCATTGCAGTGGAAGAGTTGTGCTGCCACAGGCCTTGTAGAGGGTGAAGTGCATTCCTTGGGATTTGGGGAGAGCCTCGCTGACACCATGTGGAGGGGTTGGGGAGAGCCTGGCTTCCACCACGTGGAGGGGTTGAGTGTGTGCCCTGGAAATTGCAGAGAGCCCGGGTGCAGCACCAATGCTTGGAGAGGGTGGATCTGAGAAAAAGTTGGTTTCCTCAATGTCCCCCAAGTTGCATTTGGAGAAAGGTGGGCTGCTGCATAGTCCCTTGGAAAGGCTAGGACTGCTGCTTTCTAAAGACCCAAAGATAAACCAACCTCAGGCTTTAAAATCTAATGGAGTATGCCCTGCAGGTTTTTGAAACTGCTTGGGTCCAGTGACCCCCTATGGAAATGAGTATATGTATCCGATGACTGTCCCTCCCTTGTATGTTAGCAGCAGATAATTTGTTGTGAGTTTTAGAGGTCCAGAGCCAGAGGAGAATTTTGCCTCAGAACAGACCATTCCTGTAACAGATTTTGATGAGACTTTGTACTGGTTTAACCTTGTATTGTATTTGTATGGTTACTGAAATGGTTTAAGGCTTTCTGACATTGTTATGGAATGAATGTATTTTGTATATGGGAAAAACATGTCTTTTTTTAGGGCCCGGAGGTTGAATGTGCCAGTTTGAAAGGAGTATGTTCTCTAGAAAAGCCATGTTTTAATCCTGATCCATTTCGTAGAGGCAGCTGTTTCTTTTAATCCCATTTTAGGACTAAAGGATGGGAAAGTTGATTAGATTATGTCCATAGAGATATGAAACACCCAGTTGTGAGTATTAACCTTGATTAGATGGAGATGTGACTCCACCCATTCCAGGTGGGTCTTGATTCCTTTACTGGGATACTTTAAGTGTGGAAACATTTTGGAGAGAGCCACGAGAAAACCCTGAGAACCAAGAGAGCCCACACAGCCAGAGACCTTTGGAGATGAAGAAGGAAAACGCCTCTGGGGGAGCTTCAAGAAATAAGAAGCCTAGAGAGAAAGCTAGCAGACATCATCATGGTTGCCATGTGCCTTTCCAGTTGAAAGAGAACCCTGACCTTCACTGACTTTTCTTGAGTGATAGTAACCTCTTGTTGGTACCTTAACTTAGACATTTCCTATAGCTTTGCTTTAACTTGAACATTTTCACAGCTTTAGAACTGTAAACTTGGAACTTAATAAATTCCCCTTTTTAAAAACCATTGCATTTCTGGCATAATGAATTCCAGCAGCTAGCAAACTAGGGCACTAACTTTCTCCTTCCTTATTTATTCATCAAAACGTATACTCTCTCAAATTGGAACCATAGTTATCTCTTCAACAACTATTTTACCATGCACCCCAAGCCACCCTTCTAACTTTAATTTCTTCCATTCAGTTCCATGCAATTTGTTCCCCATTCACACTTAACGATTTTATGTATATATATTTATTTTTATTTATTTATTTATTTATTTATTTATTTATTTATTTATTTATTTATTTAATTTATTTATTTTTTGCATGGGCAGGCACCAGGAATCAAACCTGGGTCTCCAGCATGGCAGGCAAGAACTCTGCCACTTAGCCACCATTATACCACCCATACTTAACAATTAATTAATAACTTTCATGGCCTTTAGGCTGTGCACATTCATTCATTTTATTCTCTCAGCTTGGAGTGTCCAAAACACAGTGAATTAAATTTGTAGAAGTCTTCTACTTGCAAAGCAAGCCAGATAAAAAATTCTCTTTCTGTAAGGAATCCTTCTCAATCACTAAGTACAAAATTTTACTGTTAGGTCTTCAATCTCTGAGGCAGGTTTTCTACAAGACTTAGGCAATGTGATTTTCTTGTAATGTTTGTGAACGAACCTTATAAGCTTAAAATGTGGTGTCTGTGAAGTATATTCTCCTATTATTTATTTGTTTGTATATTTATTTACATATCCCTTAGAAACACTGTCAGCATTGTAAGCAGAGCTGAGGCATGTTTACCCCTTTCTTCTTGAAAATATGAAACACAACCCAATATTGCCTCATCACTAATAAAATAATGGTTCTCCTTTGAGGGACACTTGCAATGTTCAAGATGCTTCTAAGCACTTCTCACAGATGAATTGTTTTAATACTCACAATAACCTTGTGCATTAAGTCCCATAATTATCCCCATTTTGCAAATTAAACAAGCAAACAAAAGAACAGAGTCTAATACCCTGCCAAACACTATAAAATACTAAGTTATAAAGCCAGAGTTTGAATGTCCCCATCTGGTTCCAGAATCTGTGCTCTTTACCATTATGATGAACTAATCCTCAAATGTGCCTGCATTGTCTATGAGGATGATTGCTCTTATGTTGTTTTGCTGAGTGATATGAACTTAATCTAGATATACAAAATATTAAGAATATTGAAACTATGCTATAGAAATATTATAAAATGTTATAAAATTGTTAAAATAAAATTGGTTAGGAATTAATACAGTGCATGATGCAGTTAATTTCTCCTCACATTTACTGTGAACAGAGGCAGTTTCTTTGGAGTATCCAGTGACTTTTTTCATGTGACATAAGTCCTCAAACACGATAATACTGTCATAAATGATTGTTGAAATACAAATATGAATAAACGATAATGTGAAAAGCTATAAGGCTTTGTCTTTATGTCCAAATCCAGAATGAGGTATCCAGATGTCCATTTAAGGCTGTGTACATTTGACAGCTATTTTCAGGAAAGTGGATGGGTATGGGAGATGACTATTTGGATGCCATGCAATTGTTATGGCTCATCCTTATTCGCTTGTTCATGTGAAATATATGTTAAAATGTGTATTGAGATGTATACATTAAGTGATAGTTTCCTTAATCTTCAGAAAAAGAAACTATGTAGTGGCTTTTAAAATTTTTCATAAATAATGTAATAAAAGTGATCGATTGGCTATGAGTCATGTATTTGTGTCTAATTATGATATGATACATCACTCTCAAATATTTAAATATTGTGCACTAGAATAAAATCTGCATTTTTGGAATATTAGTGACAGTGCTTCATAATTTGATAATGCCTTTCATCCAATAACAAAAGGAAAGCTTAGACAAATTAATTAAGCCTGTATGGTTTTTATTTGCATTTCAACACATGTGGGAAGGGTTCACTATATCATTACAACTCACTAGAGATTAGACACACTTGCATAATTTGATTTTAAATCTTCAGTTTTCTCTTTCACTTAATTTTCAGAAGATTGAGAGGGCACTGAGAAAGTACATTTCCATTTTAACAGATGTCTACATTGAAGAATAAACTGTTTAAGAATTCACCAACAGGAAATGTCTGTTATATCTTTATAGAGTAAATATAACTATTTCAGACTCGAATAAGTTGATCTCACATTTGTGCTACTCCTTTTCCTCCTCGTCCCCAGCATGATCTTTCTCTCCCACTCTCCATCTTTACTTTCCCTGTGGACCAATTAAGGATATTTCAGCCTACCATGGGTTTTTTTTAATTAATTCATTTTTCTATTTTTTTTACATATTTTTTATTTAAGAAAAAAAGACCAATTTACTTAGAACCACCAACAATGGCTATCTTAGCTTAACCACAGGCATGTTTAAATAAAATATCCATATAATCATTGTAAAGCTTGCGATTGTGCAGAGAAACCCTGAACCTCGTCAGCCTTTCTTGAGTGAAGGTAATCTCTTGTTGGTGGTTAATTTGGACCTTATAGACATGGTTTAATTGGGCCATTTTCATGGCCTTAGGACTGTAATTGCAACTTACTGAATTTTCCTTTTTAAAAGCTGTTCCATTTCTCATATATTGCATTCCGGAAGCTAGCAAACTAGAACAGACATTAATTTGCTAATATTTTACTTTGACAAGGCCTGCATGGTACCATTTCAGAACTTTTGTAACTTATCCTGTTTTTTAGTAACTCCCAGGCAGCATAGAATAATTATGACCAATCAGTTTTCTACTCAGGTAAGTCTGAATTCAAGTCTCTGCTTTGCTGCTTCTTAATGATATAATGCTGGGAAAGTCTTTTGACATCTTTAAGACCATTATCTCATGTCTAAGATGTGTTTAATAGTGATACTAACTTTGCAAGGTTGTAAGGAGGATACAGCACCATCATAAAAATACTCAATAAATGTAAGCTTCTCATAGGAAGCTAGGTAATTGAATTTCAGTTGAGCCCGTCTTTCTATTATACACCAAAATTATTGTCTTGGTTGCTTCTGGGAAACTACCAATGTACGTATCAAAATTGATGGGTTAATTCAGAATAACAAACCCCTGACATTTATTGACTTAACACATGCTAAACTAATTATTTTAGTACCCACACTGTTTATTATATGTTGTGACTATCAGTGAATGTTTGATGAATGAACAAATGAATAAAGTGATGAATGAAAGATTTCAGAGAAGGAATGGTTCCACAGTGGCCAAATTATGTAATATGTATATGAATGCATATCTTCCTCAAAGGAGCTCCATCTCCATTAAGTTTTTCTTTCTTGTGGTAAACATATTTATTTTTATGACAACAATGGCGGCAAAATTTCATTTTAGACACACATTTTAAGAATATTTCATCATTAGTAATGGCTATGCTGTGAATTTCACTGCCCATGATGGAAACAGCTTTGCCTTAATCCACCTTCATATGCTGGTTGGTTATCCGTTTTAATGTGAGACTAGAGTTAATAGAAAAGTGAACATGAATTTCAGGCCATGTGCCAAAACTATTACATACCCCAGTAAAGTCATGTTTTAATCCTGATTCAATTTTGTGGGGGCAGTCATTTCTTTTAATTCTATTCAGTATGGTGGGAACTTTTTATTAGATTATCTCCACAGAGATGTGACATGCCCAAATGTGGGTGTGACCTTTTGATTAGATGAAGATGGGACTCCACCCATTCAAGTTGGGTCTTGATTAGTTCACTGAAGTCCTTTAAAAGGGGAAACATTTTGGAGAAGCATCAGATGCAGATGCTTGGAGAGCAGTTGCTTCAGAATTGATGGAGACATGATCCTTGGAGATGCTTGCAGTGCTGACAGAGCAGATGGCTAGACCTGGGCACAGAGCCCAGCAGATGTTGCCATGTGCCTTCCCATGAGATGCTAAGCAAGCCAGAACCAAGAAAGAGCCAAGGGAGGCCAAGAGATGAAAGTCAGTCCCAGAGAAGCAAAGTGAGGAACCCCCAGAGAAAATAGGCTGAAAGCAACAAAGCCCAGGAGCAAGGGACTTGCAGAACCTAGCCCTTTTGTTGAAGATAACATTTTGTTCATGCTGTAATTTGGACATTTTATCAGATTTAAAACTTTAAACTCGTAACTTATTAAATTCCCTTTATAAAACCTGTTCCATTTCTGGCATTCTGCATTCCAGCAGCTTAACAAATCACAACAGGCCATGTGCTCTACAAAAGGTTTCATAAAATATTCTAATTATATTTTAAATTAAAAAATATATCAATTAGTCCATAAGTGCCTCTCCATAGATGGGGATGAAACTACCATATCTAAGTTATCTGAAATTCACTAAACTGTTTTTTAATAGCCTTATGGTTATTGTCCACCTTGATCAAAATAAAGAACGAAGATAAGTTCATTAAAACCCAGGCAACCTTTCTTCAGTTTTGCCACCCCCAGTTCCTCATGATTAATTACCATTGGGCTTTACCTGTAGACTTTGATCTTTCCTGGAATTGTCCCTAATCAAGTTAAGATATAGATAGAGAATCCTCCTCACTACCTATAGTGCCTTTCCACAGAAGGACCCATATAACAGGATGGTTCCTGGATGATTGTGTTTGTACACAAGGGGCAGCATTTCCTATCCTCTTTGGGCAATGTTGATCATCAGTAGCAATAGGTATTTTCATTATTTTCATAGACTGATGATTCAATTTCTTACTAGGATTAAGATTAGAGTACTTCCTTGAATACCTAATTTGCTTTGCTGAAAACCCTAAACACCTCAATTGACTTTTTCATAACTCTCACTTAGGAAAAATATATTATCCTGCTCCCTGTATCTCCTTAAGTCCTTGACCTAAATAGTCATACAGCATAAATGATAATGATGCTTAATGGTTTTCATTATTATCTGCTGCCTATAATGCTGTGTTCCACTTACCTGATACAACCCCTGTGGTGGCTTGGCATTATGTACCCCCCAAAAAACATATTCATACTCTTAATCCATTCATGTGAGGGTGAACCTATTGTAATTAGGACCTTTCAGATGAAATTATTTCAGTTAAGGTGTGGCCCACCTGGAATCAGTAATATAATAATATTATATCACTAGAGGCCTTAAAGAGAAAGAAGCCAAAGGGAACAGCCAGAAGCTGGTAGTCAACAGGACTTGGAAAAGGAAGGAGAAGATGCTGCCATGTGCATTGCCCTTTGGTGGAAAAGTCAAGGATTGAGTACAACCAGAACCCTACAGTCTTTTAGGGAAAAGCACCTTGCTGGCTCTATTTTGGACTGATCCTAACCTCAAAAAATTCCCATTGTTTAAGACAACCTATTGGTATGTTTTTTGTTTTAGCAACTAGATAGTTAAAACAACTCCATTCCACCCAACTTCCCCCATAGCTATCTACCCAGGACTAAACTTCTGCATCTATAAGACACAAGAAAAACATTACACCGCCATCTAGAACATTTCTTTATCAATGGAAGGCTGCTTCTATCTCCCTGAGAAACTAGTCCCCAATTCTTCTTCAAGTCTCCTGCCAATGCTACTGAAGTCTCAACAGTGTTCCATTATAATTACAGTCTCTATTGCACTGTACTGAGACAGTCAGGTACATGAACTTGGTCTCATTAAGCTTTCCATGTGCACCTCGTTAAAAAGACCTTCTCGAGCTTTTCCATGTACTTAGTGGAACAAAACAGATATGTAATTTTCCACACTAAAAATAGGTGAATACACATTAAATGTGACTATTCCTTTTATTCCAAGTTTTTCTTTCACTTTTAGCCATTTGTTAATGCCTTTGATGTAAACTAAATATTTTGAACCTATGTATAATATTCATATCAGTGTTTGTAATATTTACATGCTTATGGACACAAGAACAAGTACAACATTTTAAATAGCAACTAATTTTAAAAATTTTAGTGTTTTTATTAAAACATTCTTTTTTATTTACAAGTAAAATTTTATCAAGTAATGTTAAAAACAATAATACACGTAGTAGTTGGCATTTATTGTTAATACGGACTAGGTTAAGTGCGATACCCATAATGAACTTATTTAATCCTCACAAAACTTAGAAGAAGGATCTATTTTATCCACATTTTCCATTTGATTTATGTATTTCCTAATTTCTGAGATTTTCGTTTTTCATTTTAATAAACATGCAATTAAAATTGAATTACACACAGGCCTTT
Organism: Myrmecophaga tridactyla; assembly: GCA_004026745.1. Taxonomy (NCBI): domain Eukaryota; kingdom Metazoa; phylum Chordata; class Mammalia; order Pilosa; family Myrmecophagidae; genus Myrmecophaga; species Myrmecophaga tridactyla. The sequence goes on along the minus strand of PVIY010001809.1, from coordinate 17,210 downwards.
CAGTCTATCAAAATACTAATCTCTATAAAGACAGGGCTCCTGTCTATTCAGTTTTATATCCCTCCTTCCTCTTAATTCATTCCTTCCAGTAACTAGCATTTCATATAATGCCTTATACCAACATAATAGGTGATCAATAATTGTTTTCTGAATGAACAGATTAGAGAATTGATTTCTGAGGTTTCTTGGAACCACTGGCAGAGGCAGGAATGTGAGCAGACCATCACAGTGTTTTGATCCAGTGTGACCCACTTTACCTTCTCAAACACAGCTGCAGCGTTTCACTTGCTGGAAGGTGTTTTTTGAAGATTATTACTTAAAGCTTTGTCACATTTTTGGAGTACTTACAGATCCCCTCTTCACTAATTACCATTTGTCAGCTTCAGTAGCACAGGATCAAGGTTCCAAACACTTTTGAGAACCCAGCGTGTTTTATGAAGTTTAACATTTTTTAATGAATTAATGTGGGAATTGTTCTATAGAAGCCTTACTATGATGGGTGCAGTAAGGAGCAACACACAAAGAATCTATACTTTGAGGAAAGTACTTGGCTGACTGCACATACTCTATGTAGTTTATTACCTCTAAAGTAATTTTCTGAACTTTTTGAAAAATAAATGTCAAAGAAAGACTATCCTTCTATTTGTGAATTATCAATAAAATATGGTCACTCATCTTCCTATTTTCAATTAACCATATTAAACTCCAGAACACCTGCTATACCCAGACAATTTTCAAACACTCCATTTTCTGAAACTGAGTACAAAGTGTTTTAGAACAAAACTCATTATTTTTAATTTGAAGAATCACTCTTTATTGCAACAGTAATGCATCTTTTTATGTTTTACTAGTCACATCTTCTTTTTTGTTGTCATCTCTTTAGAGTGATGTTTCTCATTTTGGTATATATAGCAATAAGTGCATTTTGCCATTATCAAAAGCTTTCAGCTTGGGTTCTATACTTAATCATCCACAAATACTATTAATTTTCTTTTATGTTTCACTTGCAAGAACATTATCACTTAAGAATGCTAATACTTCAATATTTTCGAAGACTTGTGCATCTCTAGATATATTAGGACTCTCCAGTAGATCATTTCTTTTAGGATAGTATTTAATGACTTTTGAATTTATTCTACTCGCTTGGCCCTATCATCTCCAAAAAATGAAATATGTGAAACATACGGGTAGTGTCCCGCCAATAGAATAATTTAGAAAGTCATCAAATTAGAACTGCTACAGCAGTTTTGCCATTGTGAGATGCCATCCTGAAAACAGCAGAACAGAAATATGAAAAGCTCCAGGACCTGACAGGATTGACCAACTCTAGAACTACCCTGCTTTAGCTTTCATCCATGAGATAATGGGGCCTTAGTGTTTAAGCTATTTTAGTTGGGGTTTATATTGTTGAAACTATGTGATGTTTAACTATGCAGAGTCCCCAGTGCAGTAAGAGGGAAAGAAAATTAGACAAATAAAATATAAAAATTAAAATATGCTCATGAAAAAGTAAAATATGGTTCATGGAAAAAATCTAATGGACGCACACATGTGGACAAAATTTTTAATCTGCCATGAGAGGGTTTGGGAAGACACTTTAGTGTAGGTTATGTTAAAGCTGTGTTTTCAAAGATTATTAGGAACTTATCAGGAAAATGATTTGTTGGAAGATAAAAAGTAAAACCACGGTCCAGAGACAGAGACAAGAAGAGACTGGTATGAGAAATGTGAAGATGAAATCACTATGTTGTGAGAGAAAGAGAGTGATACAGAGAGAAGGAAGAGGAAAGGGAAGGAGGGAGACAGGGAGAGAGGAAGGAAGAAAGACTTGATTATTGATGGTGAGAACAGTGCAGGGAAAGAAGGAGAGGTGAAGAAGGAGGTTTTCAAGGAGCTCCTGTTACCATGAGGCAGGAATTTTCTTTTCGGCCTAAGGGTAGCAGAGAGCTCGCACCATGAGAGGGTTCAGCTATGTATGACTTTTTTTACATTGCTCTGTCAGCATCTGGAAGACAGACTATAGGGAATCAGTGAGATATAAGGGGTGGGAAGGGGGGCAGGGGGATGGTGGAACTGGAGGCATGGGAGATCAGTTATGAAGCTGTTACTGTGTAATATGGTTGACCTGGGGTGGTGCTAAAGGTCAAAGTAGGGAGAGAGAATTAGGCAAATGAGATCCATACCCTCCACTCTAACTGGAGTTTGCTCCACTCCTCTTTCTCCAGGCATGCTGCTGCTCTCTTTTGATTCCTTAATGTTCGGTCCTTTCCTCTTCAGTCTTTATGGATTCAGTTCCCTTTTCCTGAAAGGCTCTCTCTGGCCTCTTCATCAGTAAACATGGCTCATCCTTCAAGTCTCAGTTTCAATGCCACATCTTCAGGGGAACCTACAGACCCTCTAGATGTGTGAGCTCACCCTATTATGTGCTTTCAAAGCAGTATACAAATCTGTCCTACTAATTACTGAAATTGTATTCAATTAAAGATTTTTGCTTTATATGCGGTTCTCCCATCCAGGCTAGATGTTCCATTGGCAGAAAAACGAATAGAACATCTGTTTGGTGGTCTGCCACATTCTGGGCACATCGTGGTCACTCGATAAATACTTCTGTAATTAATGGACAAATGAATGAAATGGAATACTAAGTATTAGCCTAATCAGGGAGGGAATGAGCAAGGCATTATGGTTGTGCTGAAAATAGGGGATATTTTAAATCAGTTGTCCTTAATTGAGATTTTACAGCCTTACTAAATTCATAAAATCAATAGAATTTCCCAGAAAAAAAAAAAAACACCTATACCTGCAGAACAATGTACATGAGGTTAAGAAGTCTTCTTTTAAAGGCTATTAGAAAGTCACAAAATTGAGTTTTACCAGAAAGTTAAACATTTTCAGGGCACTCATATGTTTCTGAGAAATACTACTGTACATGGTCCAGCAGCTGCTATGTTTTTCTCCTAAAATGAGGCAAAAGGAGATAAATTTAAAATTTTAATGGGAAAGTTTCCAAATGGCATAAGATTTTATGGATTAAAGTTTGGTAATTACAAACCATTTAACCTCTGGAGATGAACTGTTACGTTGTGAACACTGTTCCAAGATGGTCTATTTGGAAGGTGGAGTATAAGCCATGTTGGTGATAAAAAAGCAAGCGTTATTAACATAGGATGTGAATTTATTTTTCCTAATTAAATTTTTTAAATGTCTAATCTTAGAATTCATTACAAAGTTCAATACTTAGGAAATGTTTTAGTGATCTCTGCCTTTTTCTTACCGTGTTAATTTAGATAAGGTTTTTACTCTGAATTGTAGTTTCCTCATTCTCAAAAGATAACATGATAGGCTGGTGGGATACAATGTACATAATTATCTTATATATATCTTTTGCACATTGCAAGAGCTTTGTAAAAGCAGCTATTCTTCTCATGCCCCCTCCTGTTTCCTCCCCAAAAGAAAAAACACATCTTTCTCCTTATTTAATATCTCTTTTTTAACCCAGAAAAAAACTTTACTCCTGTCTAGTCAAACTTATCCATGTACATTTCTAATCCATTTGCAAATTTGTCCCACTTATGTACATATCCTCATATATAATGTCATTCAGATTTGTGAATTTTTCAGATCTTAATATTGTCAGCAATATCTTAGGACATAAATAATGTATTCACTCATCATTTCTCAGAATTTATTAGTAAAAGGAAATAAATGATAGCTAAATGGTCCCATTCTGATGTAAACAGGATTTTATGTCATAGTGAAAGATTAATAAATATTTATTAATAATAGAATTTTTATTAATTCAGTTTAGAGCAGCAATATTCATTTTCAAAATACTGGAAGCACTAATATCCTAGATCTTATGATCAATTCAGAAGAATTCTTCTTTTGAATAAATTAATGTATTCTGTTATTTGCAATCCTTTTACATCATCACTTATAACCAACTTTGTGTTACTTGGAAATGAATTTTAGGAACATCCATAGAGGCATATTTTCTTAATCTTCATAGCTATTAATTTAATTCTATATAAAAATTTAACTGAATCGTTTGGCAATGCCTGAAATTTACAAGCCCCATCTCTAAGAGTAATTTTGCCTAAAGCTGTTGAGATGTTAAAAATTACCGTTTAGAAACCATCTAAGTTTCTCCATTGCCTAGGGAATGAAGTCTAAACTTCTCAGTTTGGAGGACAAATCCATCAACTAAGTAGTGTAACAAACCTTTTCACTGTTGAAACTTTCTCCTTGGAGCAGGGCAAGTACTATTTTTACATCTTACCAACTAAATCATGTTTTCTTCCCCAATATTACATTATCTAAAGGCTGATTCTACTTCCTCTTTACTCCTTTCCTCATCTCAAAAGCTAATAGTCCTTTAAGACAGTCCTAGGGTATGGGTTCTAGATTTAATTTCTCTATTACATTGCTTAACATTCATTTGACTAGGATTAATATTCTCGTATGCACAATATTTCATGATTTTTGTTTTATATATATATACTTTTTTTCTTATTTTAGAAACAGTCCTTGCTCTTCCAGGAAGCAAAAGAGAAAACAACAAAAAATTAAACAGAGTGTAAAATATCCTATAACTGACCCCCAGTAGGGAAAAAAAAATACCTGATATATTTTCTCTCAGAAACTTTGCTTTTCATGTACACAATTTATACATTTTGAGAATAAGATGATGCTATGAGTATTGCTTTGTGAACTGTTTTACTTTAATAAAGAATGATGAACAATTTTCATATCCATAGATGTATTTTTATAACTTCCATAAAATTTCATTATTTAATGCTTTTATGTTATACAATATAATAATAAAGCAAGCAGAACATAATTCCACCAGCCAACATACATTCTTTGGACATTATCGATATTACTGACATTAGCTGTGAGTTCATGTATAATCCCTAGTCTTAGTTTTCTGTTTATCATTCCTAAGCTTTGTCTGGGAGACTACATGTATTTTAACACAGGCACATTGATCTTTAAAGAAATATAACTAGTTATGCTTGTTTTCAAATTTAATAAAAACAGTATTATCCTCTACTTTCTGTAACTCACTTTTTTCACTGAATATTATTTCTAGGATGTATCCATGTTTGTTGCTTGTAGTTACAGTTCCATTAATTCCCATTAGAGAATTGACATATGAGATTATGTTTCAATTTATTTCTCCATTCTCCTCTTGCTGGGCATTTGAATTAATTTCAGTTTTTGTGCTTATGAATAATGCAGTTGTTAACATTCTGATTCATTTCTCTGGGTATGACCACATATAAAATACTTTGGAGTATATATAGAAGAGAAGTTGAGGAATCAAAGGTCATGTGCCTGTTTAATGTCACAGGACAATGACAAATTGTTTTCCAAAAATGGTATTGAAGATTTTATTTCTACAAATACTGTGGATGCATCACAGTTGTTCCATTCCACAACTTCACCAACACAAAGTATTTCAAGGCTTAAATTTTGCTGATCTAGTATAAAATGGTAGCTTATCAAGTATTCATTTGCATATCCTTGATTGTTAGTGAGGTAGAGCATCTTTCCCTAACTTTATCAATAATGTGTATTTCTTTTACTGAGACATGATGATTTATGTATTTTCCCACTTACTTATATAGATTTTGTCATTTAGTTATTGATTTCTAGGTGTCCTTCATATGTTGTGGATAGCAATCTTTTTGTTTGCTAATAGCTACTCCCAACTTGTGTGTGTGACTTTTTTCACCATCTTTTTATAGTCTTTAGATAAAGAGGTCTGAGTTTTCATATTGTAAAATTAATCTATTAATTTATTTTTGATTATTTCTTACTGCCTTTTTAATAGAAACCATTTCCTGTCCTGTTTTCATAAAAATCTTGTAATGTCTTCCATATGTTTTGAATTTTTTAAATTACAATAATGGATTCATGTAGCATTGTTTTAGAGTTCTGTGTGATATAGGGATGCAACTTAAAATATAATAATATGGATCCTTGATTTTCCCATAAATTGCCAACTTCCCTGGGGGTGTTCTCTTTCTCCATCTCAAAGGTCTCTGTCTATATCAGCTCTGAAACTTTTTCCACAATGTTTCCCTCTTAAAGGAGTCTAGTAACTGACCCACCTTGAATGGGTGGAGACACATCTCCCTGGAAACAACTTAATCAAAAATATTGCACCCAACAATATTGAATGATGATTAAAGAATATGGCTTTTCTGGGGTACACAAGAGTTTCAAACTGGCACATTCTACCCTCTGGACCCCCAAAAGACATGTTCTTTCCATATACAAATACTTCATTCTATTTCAATATCACAAAGCCTTAAACCATTTCAGTAACAACACAAATACAATACAAAGTCAAAACCAGTACAAAAGCTCATCAAGGTCAGTTACAGGCCTGGTCTGTCCTAAGGCAAAATTCTCCCATGGCTCTGGACTTGTGAAAACTCAGAACATTTTATCTGCTGTCAATATACAGAAGAGGAATAGTCATAGGATATCCATTCCCATTGCGAAAGGGGGAGACTGGGAGGAAGACAAGGGTCACTGGACCCACACAATGCTGAAAACTTGCAGGACAAACTCCATTAAATTTCAAAGTCTGCAAGTCATTCATCCTTGGGCTTTAGAATTAAAGGTGGCAGTCCCACCTTTTCTAAAGGCCTTTGCAGTGATCTTGTTCTCTCCAAATGCTGGGGTGAGGGTTGCAATCTTGCAGGAAATTTTTCTCAGCTCGACCCTCTCTAAGAATGGAGATTGTACCCCACCTCTCTGCCATCCCAGGGTACACCTCAACCCCCTCAAAACAATGGCAGTAGCAAGACTCTCCCCAATCCCCAAAGAATCTGCTCCACCATTATCCCACACATTCCCCCTTTTTTAATCCATTCATATATATATATATATATATATATATTCCCCTGATTTCTGTCTATACAGATTGGAAAACTCATGCAGTTCTTTTGGAGTACAGCATACCTCCACATGGGTCACACTTTGTACCTCACCTTTAGGAGCCTCTTGGGACTTTATTCTAGTTTTAGATCTTGAAGCAAAGTGGGGTGGTTGGGGTGGATCATGAAAAGAATTAAAAGAGTCTTTCAAGCCAGTTAACTCAGGGCATTCTGTTACAGTTTCATCTGGTGAAAACAGGATTAATCGCTCCAGACAGAGGAGTGAGAACTGTTTCCCCAGGAGAGGCGGTTACAGATTTAGCAGGCACTGAAGGGTTAATATCTTTAGGTGGAGATTTGGATGGGCCACACCCCAGGTGGGACTGGAAGCTGGGAAGCTATTTCCTCAAGGTAACCTGGAGATCAGGAAGCTCCTTCCTCAGGGAAGGCTGGAGACTGGGTAGCTACTTCTTCAGGGCAGGCTGGAAGTGGGACATGTGCTTCATTTTGGGGTGATGAAAATATTCCAGGACTAGATAGAAGTGGTGGTTGCATGACTGTGAATGTTACTGGACAAAGGCTATGGATTCTTTTGCCTGACGCTCAATAACCAATTCCTGAGACACTGGGGTTTCAAAGAGAGAAAGAGTTTATTACTAGATGAGTTATAAGAGAGTAGATGATTTGGCAATCCAAAATCTGTCTCTCCAAGTTTAGGGGCTTTAAGATTTTTAAGGATTTTAGCAAGGGAAGATGTGGTCATTTTGAATAGCAAGTTCAAAGCAGAAAAGGAGACAGTGTTATTTATCATTTCGGTAGAAGGCCACAAGTTTAAAGAAGGGAAGGCAGAGCTATCACTTCAATACTAGAGGTGTAAGCCAAACGGAAGGGAGACAAGTTAGCTTTCAACCGCAGAATCTAGCTGGTATGATTTACAAATGTCCAGGGCTGAAGCTAGTTAATGGCTGACTTGAAATTCTTCATTAGCATTAGGGCCTTTGCCCTACAAGAAAATGACCAGATAAAGGGAGTAACAGCTCTTACAGTCATGAAGGGACAAGATAAATTCTTTTATAATCATTTCAGACATCAGGGCAGTTGAATTATGGTTTAGGGCTTTCATATATTCCCTTTTGTCTACTCCAATATCCCAGAAAGCAAAACAAAATATAATTCAGTAATCAAAAAAAGGGGAATTTATTAAGCTGCAAGTTTACAGTTCTAAGGCTGTAAAAATGTCCAAATCAAAGCAAATCTATAAAAATGTCCAAATTAAGGTACCAACAAGAGGTTACCTTCACTCAAGAAAGGCAGATGAAGCGCAAATTTCTCTCTCAACTGTAAAGGTGTATGGAGAACATGGCGACCTCTGCTAGCTTTCTCTCAGGGCTTCTCGTTTCATGAAGCTCCCCCAGGGACATTTTCCTTCTTCACCTCCAAAGGTCTCTGGCTGCATGGGCTCTCATGGTTCTCTCAAAAAGGGACTCTTACAAAATGTTTCCTCTTTTAAAGGATTCTAGTAAAGTAATCAAGATTTACCTGGAATGGGTGGAGTCACATCTCCCTCTAATTAAGATTAATACCCACAATTAGGCGAGTTAAATCTCTATGGAGATAATCTAATCAAAAGATTCTAATCTACATTATTGAATAGAGATTAAAAGAAATCCACAAGATTGGATCAGTATTAAAACATGGCTTTTCTAGGTTACATAATCCTTTCAAGCCAACACAAATACTATATAAAAATAATAGTGTATGAAAAAAGAAAATATAGTAAACTAAAAATTTGTAATGATGATCCAAAATATAAATTTTGAGATACTCAATGCTAAAATGTTGAGATCCTAGAATATACGTGTGTGTGTGGCTTCCTTATCTCTAAACTTAAAATAGTACTAATAATAGTACTTACTTTGTAAGAGCATTGTGATTATTGAATGTTGAATGAGTGCTACAATATAGAACAACACAATAAATATGAACTATCAGTTGTTTTTTCTTTAATTATTTTGATGAGTAGAGTGGGAACATTTCTGGCAGAAGTTGTGGTGAAGCTCAGATAGCTTGTCTGAGCTATCTGGATGGGATGACTGAAGGCCAGGTAAAATTTGAAAAATAATCAAGCTAACAGATAAGATGTAGGCACTATGTATGAGAGAAAGCATGATTGATTTTAGGTTCAATAATAATGATAGCCACTGTTAATTGATACTTACAACGTGCTGATATGTATGCTAAGTATTATGTCCCTATGATCTTTGTTTAATCCTAATCAATCTGTGAAAAGACACCAACATATTGTAAACATATGCCTGCCAAAATCTTAATTTTAGCCCAATAAGACCCCTGTGAAACCTTGACTAACAGAACATTAAGATAATGAATTTGTCTTATTTAAAACCATCAAGTTTGTAGCAATTTGTTACAGTAGTCGTAGGAATCTAATATAGTAGCTTGTGTCAAAATTTAGTAACAATATAATCTTGCACAAATGACTTAACCTCCATATCTAGATTTCACTTTTCTGAAAAACTGAGATTCTAATGAACCATTTGTCTTCTTTGTATTTTCACATTATCAGTATGAAAATGTGTCATAAAATTGAGGTATAACTTCAACTCCCCTCCCCCCAAAATGTTATTCTATGCTGTGGTGCCTTCTTTTACCTTTTAGAGTCACAGAGGTACCCTCAGACCTGCCTCAGGCACTAGGGAGTGTTCCTGAAAGAGTGGTTGATTATGCCCTGCCCTAGAGTACTGTTAGGACTCATCATAACAGAGGTAGCAAGGAAAGCAAACTGGGGTGAAAAGAAACAAATTACATAAAAGCACAGAGGTAGGTCAGCTTGGAGCTTTTTCAGAAAACATTGAAGTTGTCACGTGGGATCCTATCAAACACTTATTTTTGATAATCGGGAGAGTGTTTATTTATACTGGACATCAAATATGATTTATGTTCACTAGACCAAAGGGAGATTTGAGCAAAATCCAAGATTCCTGATTCTTTTTGCTAAGAATCAAGTCAGCTACTTAATATCTAGGGAAGGATATATATATATATATATATATATATATATATATATATATAGGTTCTTATTTAGAAATAACTCTATTATATAGATCCCACATGAATGTTTGTTTTCCCTCTTAGCAATCATCTAACTTTGGCAAGCAGTCTCAGACTGGAGAGCTGTGTGCTCTCTGGAAAAGAAATGAATGCCAGGAACTCTTGGGCTTCTTCAGGAAGCGCCAAACGTGTGGGGAAAAGGGAGGTGCCAAGAACACGTGGTGTATGTGTTTTTTGCAGAAGCGTAACAGAAGGACTTTAATAGAATTAGGAACACAGAATTAGAAAAGCTTTATCTCTGCTTTAGAAAATGTATATTAACTAATATGTAAATAGCAAATTTCCTTACCTGGAGGAGAAAGAAAGTATAGCAAGAGAAGTATTTCCCCTTTTAACTTTTATTTCTTTTTATATTCTGGGCTATTCTCTTTGAAAAACTGCTTTCCGTTAATACTACAGGCAATTTCTCTGCTCACTCTCTTAGCCTCATTTTCTATACATAAATTTAATGTAAAAAATGGAAGATTTTGGAGTATTAGGTGTGGATGGCAGCCATGACAGCTCTCCTTATGATTTTATTTCATATGTAAAAACCTATAAATTTATAAAATCATTGTTTTATAATAATTTGTAAAATAATACACCAAAATTATTAAAGATGGAGAAAAAATGAATAATACAACTACCAAACTTAAAATTTAAAAAGTACATAAAAGCATTTTATTATTCAAGTAGAATGTATGTTCTATGTCCATTAAAGTTTTTTTTTTAATTGATTGCTACTTGGCTGCAAAAGAAGCCTTAATGAAATTGAAACATATTTTAGCAAGCTATATCCTATACCCAGGGGCCTCTGTAGAGGACCTCTTTCTTCTAACCAATAGTGTATAATGCAGAAACTAGAGCCCTGGGAAAGTCATTACATAATTTGAGGGTGAGGAGAGGGCTACAAGAAATAACAACAATCCATGTTGCCCGTCCTCAAATCTAGTGGGGAGGTGTTGACATGCAAAGAAATTTGATTCTGACAATGTGGAATAAATCATAGCTCCATTATCCATACACTATTTGATTATGGTAACTCAGTGAACCTCACAGAGATTCATTTTTTCTACCTGTAAAGTGGAATACCTGTTGCGCTAATAATAATACCTGCTGTGCTAATTTGAAATTGCTATGTGCCCCAGAAAAGCCATGCTTTCTTTCCTAATCCAATCTTGTAGGGGCAGACTTGCTTATGTGATACACCCAATTGTGGGTGGGTCCTTTTGATTAGAGGGAGATGTGACTGCTCATTCAAGATGGGTCTTGATTAGTTTACTGGAGTCCTTTAAAAGGGGAGACATTTTGGAGGAAGCTCAGATGCTTGTAAAACAGTTGCTTCAGAGCCAACAGAGGTGCAAATGTAGACACAGATGTTTGGAAATGCAGAAGCCCCAGGAGATGCCAGAAACTGAGAGAGCTGATGGAAGTTAGACAGAAATCAGAAGTTAAAGAAGAACCAGAGCTGACAGAGATGCACATTTGAAAATGCTTGAAGTGTTGGCAGAGAGAGCAGATGCCTAGGCTTGGATAGTTGGAGATGCAGAGCCCCAGCAGATATCACAATATGCCTCCCCATGAGATGCTAAGCAAGCCAAAACCCGGAGTTGTGTCCCAGAGGTGCTAAGTCAGGGCCCACAGATGCTTAGAGAGAAAACCACTGGCATCGGAAGCTGCAAGCAACAGAATCAGGAACAAGTACCAGCAGTTGCCAGCCGCATGCCTTCCTATGTGACTGATATCAGCCTTTCTTAAGTCAAGGTATCTTTCCCTCAGTGCCTTAGTTTGGACATTTTTATGGCCTTAGAACTGTGAACTTGTAACTTAATATATTCCCTTTTTAAAAGGACATTCCACTTCTGTTATATTACGTTCTGGCAGCATTTAGCAAACTAATACACCTGCTTCATAGAATTCAGTTGAGATAGCATATCTGAAGAGTTCTGTGATGTTTGTGTGCATTTAAAAAATATGGAGCATCTTCTCTTTGTCAACCTTGATGCTAACATAAAGAGTTATAGAGATAAAAGAGGCATTGTCTTTGCCTTTAAAAAGGTCATGCTCTCATTTTGTGTGTGTATGTGTGAGGATCATTTAAACAAATAACAGTTCCAATCATTTCATTTATTTTCATGGTTCTCATCGTAAGGGAGAGATTAATCATGATTTGGCCCATGCTCTGGAGTGTCCACTGCATGTATGGGGCTTTGACATAATTGCATTGTAGGTCAAACAGGTCTTAGGGATTATCATTTTCCATTTTTTCAGCTCTTCATCACCTTCCTTTTGGCCCCCAGTAGCCAGTGATCCAGGCCCTGTGCACTGCCCCTCATTTTCTATTGATAAGTTTAATGGCGTTGTTGTTTCAGTTTTTTCACTGTCTCATTTGGGAGAATAAATCTGACCTGTAGTACTTCGTTTTGGCAAGATATGAAAATCTCATCTTGTTTTAAGACAATTAAATAAAATTTTCATTTAAAGTGCTTATCAATCTGCTAAAATATAGTGAATGATTTATCGTGTATGTACTTATATATACTTATTATGACCATAAGAAGCTCCTTAGCATAGAATCAAAGCTATTTTTCCAGTACAGCCACTATTACCCTCACTGACTATTCTAGTTTGCTAGCTGCTGGAATGTAATATACCAGAAACAGAATGGCTTTTAAAAAGTGGAATTTAATAAGTTGGTAGTTTACAGTTCTAAGGCTGAGAAAATGTCCCAATTAAAGCAAGTCTATAGAAATGTCCAATCTAAGGTATCCAGGGAAAGATACCTTGATTCAAGAAGGTTGATGAAGTTCACGGTTTCTCTCTCAAGCAGAAGGGCACATGGCAAACACAGTCAGAGTTTCTCTCTCATCTGGAACAGCACATGGTAAGCACAGTCAAGGTTCCTCTCTCATCTGGAAGGGCACATAGCAAGTATGGCATCATCTGCTAGCTTCTTCTCCTGGCTTCTTGTTTCATGAAGCTCCCCGGGAAGCATCTTCCTTCTTCATCTCCAAAGGTTGCTGGCTGGTAGATGCTGCTTCTCATGGCTATGTCATTCTGCTCTGCTCTCTCTGAATCTCTTATTCTCCAAAATGTTTCCTCTTTTATAGGATTTCAGAAACTAATGAAGACCCACCCAAATGGGCGGAGAGACACCTCTACCTAATCCAGCTTAACAACCACTCTTGATTAAATCACATCTCCAGGGAGGTTATCTAATTACAGTTTCAAACATGCAATGCTGAATAGGGATTAGGAGAAACAGCTGCCTTTATAAAATGGGATTAGGATTAAAACATGGCTTTTCTAGGGTATATATGTCATTTCAAACCAGCACATTGATAATTCTTATGAATCTTTCCACTGTGATTCCACTGAATATCCAATTCCTCATGTTATGTACTTAAAAATATGCAAAATATAGAAAAAACAAATTTAATTAGAGAAAAAGGTACATATGTGATATCCATGCTGTACTTTATCCAAAATTCATCAAAGGACAGAGATGGTAATTTATTCTGGAATTCTTGATATGACAGGTACCCTACTTGGGATTCTAGTTTCTTCAGTTCATGAAAAAGTATTATTTGAGTCCTCCATAATACTTAATGTTTTGGATTCTCAGTATTGTTGAAATGTTTAGGCTTTCGGCTTTTTCGTTAGTCAAGAGAGAGCCTTGAATATTCTATTAAGGGAATATTAAACTATTTTCTTTGAAATGTTAAATTATTTTGATCATGGAATAGATTCAAAAGCTAGGAAAATGAGTCTAGCATATTTCTAAATTACTATAAGGAGCAGTTTATTAGTTTCCTGTTAGTACTATATCAAATTAACACAAAATTGATACATAAAACAACAGAAATTTATTCTCCCACAGTTTTGGAGGCTGGAAAAATGGAATCTGACCTGTCATCCTGTCTCCAGAGGCTTTAGGGGAGATTCTGTGTCTTACTTGTGCTGACTCCTGGTGGCTGCCAGTGCTGGGTGCCTTGATTTGTGACCCCACTGCTCAAGTGTCTGCCTTTATCTTCATATTCGCCTTCTCTGTGTGTCTGGGTGAAATCTCCATCTTCTGCTATCTAATGAGGACACTTGTGATGGCATTTAGTGCCCACCAGATAATGCAGGGTAATCTCCTCATCCCAGGAGCCTTAATTTAGTCACATCGTTTGCCATGTGAAGTTATAGTGACTCTTTTGCCATATAAGGTAATATTCATAGGTTCCAGGGATTTGGAAATGGACATATCTTTCAGGGCTACCATTTGGCCCATGATAGTGTCAATTTCTGACACACGCCTTCTGAAAGAAGGTAGAAGTCTCTATTCAGATAACCAAATCTTCAGGAAATAGCTCTCTCTGGTGTAATGTCTCACAGATCCAGGCCCTATTTCCACTTCTAAAAACAAACAAAAATACTGCAACTTGGATTTTTGTTTTATCTCCTTTGACAGAACAGAAAACAGAGGCCCTGCTTGAAGGCACGCCCTTTTTTTAAGTGGCAGATGCAAAATCACAATCCAAATTTCTCTGACCGCAAACCCCATTATGTTTCCTCAAAGTCAGATTTCATTCTACTGTTAATTTATCAGATTCAATGAGGCTTCTTTCCACAAGGTGCCATCCCATCAGCAAAGAGGACTGTCTTGAGGATTGCAGTTATTATGTTTAAGAGCGAGCAGCTCCCGATTCATTAAATAAATACTGTGTGTTTTTCTACTCAGAATAATTTAACATTTCATGCTTTGTTGCTCACACTGATGAAATGATGTAGAATTTCTTCCCATTGTTAAAAGTAATTCATATGTTGAAGTGAGATAACTTCAGTCTTGTTATAGAAGTTTGGAAATTATGGACCCTGTTTGTTTAATAGATAAACTAGCTAGGGTAGCCCTTAGCAAACTTGTGGAGGAAGACAAGTTGCCTTATCATTCCTTTCCCCTGGCCTTTTTGTAACTAAAATATTGAATGAAGCCCCTTTTATCCTCCATCCAAAGTAGCAAGTGCATACATATACACATACACATATACATGTATACACGGATGGATGGATAGATAGATAGATAGATACATAGATACATAGATAGATAGACAGATAGATAGAAAAATATATAAAACCTTTTATTTGGACACATTGCTTGCCACAGACTCTCTGCCAAAAGCTGGGGATATTTTTAAGAGTACACAGTTTTTCTATTAAAAATATAGTTAATGAGCAAGCAAGAATATTTATCAATCTGATAGTGATCTGATTATTGCTAAATAAAATAATAACTATATTTTACTGAATATATTAGCTATCTACTTAAAAATAAGTCCCTCAATGATGAGCCTGGTATTATTTTTCTGAGCTGTGCTTGGTTTCCCTTCTGTTGGTTTCCGTGATAAACCTCTATCCCAGCACTTACTTTGCATTTTCATTTTAGTTTACAGTTTGCCTCCCTCTATCATCCAGACCTTCTTGAGTCCATGCAGCAAACACTGACCCTGACCAAATTTAACACAGGTCATTTATTGACAGACTATAAGGAGCTCACAGTGTCAAGGAGAAAGTGGGCAGAAAACAATAATTGCTCCAGAAGACTAGGGATGAACTATAAGAAAGTTCTTGTTACAGGAACATGGACAAAGAACCCTTCCTACTTCGTTGAATAAACCCAACAATTTGTGTAGCTTTTCCTTAATCTGACCAATATTCAAAGTCGAACGATGGAGCATCCAAAGACCTATCTTGAGTTATATGCCCGCATCTTGGGTTGTAAAGGAAATTAGAGAAGCAAAACAATACTTGAAATATACCATACCTTGAGGGAGTGGTAACTCTCCAGAAAAATGTCACAATCTATCAGGAAGATAGAAGCACTGAAAACTCATCAAAGAGTAGCAAATAGGAGTTCTTTGAGATCAAGCATTGGGTTTTTAATCTTTGATCTCAAGTTCCAAACACAATGCTGCCATAGATTGGATGAGCAATATTTGTTGATTCATATTGTTGGGACTAACTCAAATTGCCTCAGTTTGAGGACATTCATCTAACCAAAATATATGCATTCCTCTTGGGTCAATACTAACATTTAATTCTTATTTCCTCTTCATCCTAATAAATATATCCTAAATAAATGATTAAAAGAAAAAAAAATGTGAACACTTAAACACTTATTGAGTAAAAAATTTGTGATAGCCTCAGAGGATGCACTAATGAATTGGACAAGATAGCTTCCCTTCAGGAGCTCCCAGACCATGAGAAGAGGCAGACATTTAAACCAATGAGCAGGTGATAAAGTTATCCTACAGGCTAGTATATAGAAGGTTGATGTTCATTGCAGTATTATCTATATAACCCCAACCTGAAACAACCAAAATATATACTTTTGCAAATCCATGTATGGAATATAATTTAGAGGTATAAAATTAGAGAGATAAAGCCTACTACAATTATTTATGTTTTATATCTGTAAAAACAATAAAAACTGGTATGTGCACTATAATTGTGGCTATGTAAAATATTCATGCATGTGGATATAGACATAAAGACTGGGAAGCAACGTCGAGAAATAAAACTAGCTATTGCTAAAATAATGGATGAGTTTTATTTTTCAATTTCCTTTAATGTTGTTATATAATAGATGAAATTTACAAGAAAACATTGGGGTCTGTAATTCAGTGATCTGATTGTTCAGCAGCAGCAAAATGTGCTAAAATTGGTCCTTTGCCTGTTCTTTTAATTTAACACATTCTTTAATTTATGTTTGGCAGTCACTTGCTGTGCATGCCAGGGGTAACTATTCTTCTGAATTAGCATTTATTTATTTCTCCTGTTCTTTTTAACTTTTTTTTTCCCCAAAGGACCTGTAAAATGGGGGCTCTGTGGAGACAGGTGTTAGATGATTATTAGATTTTAACTAGAATAAATGGCTGTTTTGGCTCTAAAAAATTTATATTGATATCTAGTAGTTCACATATTTTTAGGAGTCCCAAGCACTTCAAACTCTTTATTAACAATAAAAATATCACTCTTCTTGCTACAAACCCCTTTTTCCAGTTTTGTCTATTACTATAAAATTCATAAGTTATCCAGGTTTTTACCTTTGTTTCCAAAATACTCTCAGTGCTCAGTCTCTTCTGATTGTCAATATCGACAGCTTAATTCAGCCTTTGCATCCATCCACCTGGTCATTTTTATTGTTCCTCTATTGAATTCCACTTCCCC
>PVIY010001808.1:72423-141180 GCA_004026745.1 Myrmecophaga tridactyla | reverse complement strand
GCCCCTGTCCTCAGCCCTCTCCCTGAATGTGTCCTTCATGCTCATGGTGACAGGCCAGCTGTGTGCAAGGACCCCCCTGCATGACCCCCAGCCTCAAGGAGTCCTGGGGCTGGGACCTGCCTGCCTCCAGCAGCCACGCACCTGCCCAGAGCCCCCAACCCTCTACCTGAACTCCTGGCGGCTTCCACACCACAGTGGCCATACAGGGGTCCAGCCTCGGCTCTGGGACGCCTCCCCTCCATGTGCGGCTTGGCACGGCCCCTCCTGAGCCAGCGCCTCCTCCGGGGTCCCACCTTGTGGCTGTGTGGCCCCGGCCACATCGCTGACGCCCACAGCTGTGGGATAGCTTGACCTCCCTCCTCCCCCGACTTGTCCACCCCCTTCAGTCTACAGCCGGCCCTCCTCTACGCCACCTTAGGGCCTTGGCGCTGCTGCAGCCCCCCTGGGGCTGAGACGTAGCTTGGGCAGCCCCCTCCCCTTCGCTGCTGCTCTGGAGCCCAGCACCCCAACTCAGCCCTGCACCGTGCAGGGCCCCCCAAGGATACTCGTACTCGAAGGCGATACGCGTGCAGTCGACTGAGAGCGTACTCTCCTGGTCCTCGAGGCGGTGGTTGTGCCGGGACACGTGGCGCTGCAGGGCACCCACGTCAGTCACGTACTTCATCCTGGGGACGCAGCACCGTTGGCCCTGCAGGCCCCTACCTCACAGCTGCACCCGAGGTGGGAGGGTGGCACCAGGGCTCCCCCCACCGCAGCTGTGGCTGCACGATGTCCACAGCAGGAGATCCTGCCATGAGCAGGACGAGCCTGGCTGGGGGTGACTGTCCCTGCCCTGGGGGTGTGTGGGGAGCCTTCTGGGGCCAGCATGGACCCAGGCACGCTCTGGGTCTCTGGTCCTGTGCTACCTGCACCCCACCTGCCCCTTACAGAGAAGGAACAAGGCACGGCAAGACGACACAAGCAGGGAGGGGCCCGGCTCGGGGTGATTCCAGGACCCCTCTCTCCCCAGGCCTGTAACAGGGCAGGGGGCAGGAAGCCGGGACCTCATAAAGAGCACCTGGACTCAGGGGCCATGCCAGGGGTGTGGGGACATCAGCGTGACTGAGGGGGTGCCGACACTGCACTGCTCGATCCAGGGCTCCCCAGCCCCCCAGGATCTCCTGTCAGCTTTTAACAGACAAGCAGCCCTACAGCCCACCCACTCACATTGGGCAGAAAGGATTGTGCTTCCAGCAGCCCTACTTCAACTCCCCTTCGGGCTCCCTGGCCTTTGAAATGCTGAGCGGGCCCCAGGCCCTTCTTTCAGGCCTCTCCAGGCCCCCTGGGAGCCTGTCCACCCTGGCGAAAAGCCTGCACGAGGCCAAGGCAGCTGCCCAGAGGACATGAGCCCCCATGACCAAGGCCAGGAAAGGGGCCCTTGTCCCAGCAGGACTCCCTCTGCCTGCATGTCCAGGGACGAGCTGTGGCCTGGGCATGCCTCAATGCACAGGACACAGGATGGGCAGGTGCATCCTTACTGGGTAATCTTGTCTTGAATCCACTGGTCGGTCAGCCCAACGATGGCCCACCTGCATGGAGAGAGGGGGCAGAGGGTCTGTGTTCAGCGGGGCCCTGTGGTATGGAGTGAGGGGACCAAGTGAGGCCGGGCCCCAGGCACCCCGGGAGCATGCGCCAGCGCAGTGGGAGCTGACATTGGCAGGGCTGGGACAGACCCAACCCCAGCGTCCAACCCTGAAGGGGCTGTGGGTAGACAGAGCAGGGAAGCCTTCCAGAGGGAGGGGGACAGGCCCCGCTCCTAGCTTGCCCCTGTACTGCAGCTCTGACCTTGGCATTCGCCACCCGCTGTTTGCCCTGGCAATGTCCAGGTGTTAACCCCAGCCCCACACGCAGAATGGTGGCCAGCACGGGGTGTGGTCAGAAGCAGGTGTCCAGGAGCTGGCAGAGGCTGGCATGACCACCGCCCCCGTCCTACTTGTCCTAGTGTGAGGTGGCCAGCTCTGGCCTTGGCCTGAGTCCACACAGGATTTCTCAAGGAACCTCTGGCACTGCTGTCTCTAAGCTCATCTTTATCAGAGATCCAGGCTGGGACCCAACTTCCCAGGACTGCAATTGGCCACACAGGTGCATCTTGGGTCACAGGTGTGTGTCCTGCCGGCTTCCAGGTACGTCCCCAGATGGCACAGGATGCGAAGGACACAATGTATGGGAGACAGGAGGGAGCCAGGTGGGGGGGCGGGGGCTTCCTGGGGAGCACTCCACAGCACCGCCCCCAGTAGCACGCCCGGCCGACTTCCCAGAGCACACCCGCGCCCTGATCAACCCATGTGTCCTTCTGCCTATTCTAGTGCCGCTTCCAGCATTTCCAGAAGGCTCTTCACAGGGGTGTCTCCTGTCACCCCCCACCACCAAAAGGGGCCGGGCACACAGCAGGCCCTCCCTAGAGGCACAGGCTCACAGACCATATCCCTGCCGCAGGTTCCTCCTGCTAGTCCGCAGGGCCTGCCAGGCTCGGCCCTGGGCCCTCTCTGGGGCTAGTACTTCGGGCATGGGCAGCTGGGGGGCCCCGAGGGATCCAGTGGGGCCTGAGCCTGGAGTTGGGTGGCCTGAGGCCTCCCAGGGTGACAACAGAGCATGCCATGACCTGAGAAGTGCCAGCCACCCACCCCAAGGGTCCCTGGCCATGATTCAGTGCCCAGGCAGAAGGGCCTCCCCAGATTGTCACCTTACAGAGACAAAAACCAGGACCCTGAGGGGAGCACTGAGGCCATGGGACGGAGGGTCGGGGGACCCGTGTCACTCACTCCTGCATGTGGCCCCACACAACAGGCTTGGGGGACGGCGATGCATGGATCAGATTTACCCCGTGCTAGGCACACGGATGCCGCAGTGAAGCCAAATGCTCACTCTGCTGCCCGAGTTTAGGAAGCAGCAGGGCTGGTGGCAGGATGGAGGGGCACTGCACCGAGCCCTGTTCTCAGAGGGAAGCCGCCGTGGCCCAGCCTCGACTGGACAGCAGGCCTCGCACGCTCGCCCCGCAAAGGGTCACGTACCACAGCATGTCATTCAGGTCCTTGGACATCAGCCACGCCAAGTCGAACATCACCATGGCCGACTGCAAGAGAGCAGAGAGGCCTGAGCTAGGGGGCCGTGCTGGGGGCGAGGGCAGGCCTGGGCAGCACCTGGGCCCGGCACTCCGTGGGCTGAGGGTCCATCCAGATATAGGGAACCCGAGCCTGCGGCACGACAGGGACGGAGGCTGGACTACTGAACGGACTCGCGTGCTTGCCTCTGCTGATCATAAAGCAGTGGACGTGGGGTATGTGTCCTGCCGCAGGAGGGGAGGTGGGGCCTCCTCACATCTCCACAGGGGCCCCGATGGGACCCCATCGTCTGCCTGGCTGGCTGGGGACATCTGAGGGGAGGGATCTCAGGACCCCCAGTGGGGAAGGTCTTTCTAAGAGGGCTGTCTTTGGCCTGCAGCACTTCTCTCCCCATGAGCGAAGGGTCTGGTTGTGGTGGGAGACCGTGAGGCGGATCATGTCTGCATGGATGGGAACACTTAAGGGAAGCACCCACTGCCTGCAGGTTCTCCAAGTGAGCGCCAACACCCAGCACCTGTCCCCTCCCCTCGACACTGCTGAGGATTGCCCATCTGCCAGGGCTGAGCTGGGAGAAAAAAGGGACAATTCTTAAAGGGCAGTGGAATGTTGACAAGAAGACCCAGGCAGTATGGTTCTGATTCCAAGGCCCGGGGTCAGATGCTAAGACTAAACAAATGCAGGACATTTTGATGGAAACTTATTTTCTAGGGCGCTAGGTCTGACACTAACCGACTCACCCTCTGGTAAGTTTTCTGTTCTAAAACCTGAGTGGTAAAGCACACAGACAAGCTCAGGCTTGTCCCTTCTTGGAACCTATTCTTTCTGAGAATGCACAAAAGTAACAGCTGCTGTGCTGTGAGCACCCACTGGGTGCTAAGGACCCCCCTAACAATTTCCTCTAGAATGAGGATGGCGCTCGTAATCTTTCGGAGCATGAGACTCAGAGGTCGGGTCACTTGCCCAGCGTTGCAGGGTAGAAAGCTGCAGAGCCGGGAGCTGCGCCAGGCTCTCGGGGCCTGAACCCAATGCGTGTGCCGCAGGCTGCAGGCCAGGGACTCCAGGCGTGACGGTTTCAGGGTGAACGGCACGTACTTACCGAGGTTCCGTAATACTCATACTGCTCGTAGTCAAAGAGGATTTCTCTTCTATAACGACACGAGGGGCAGGTGTTCGACGGGAAGCAAAGCATTTGGGAAAATGTGAAAACTCAACAGTATTCAAAGAAAGGCAAATTCAGTCGTGGCACTGTATTTTTCTACTGACTGTCTAGCAGAGTATCGGTGACAGTGCCAGGAAGGCCATGTGAAACAGACAAAACTGCCTGTGGCACACAAAGCGGCATGAGCCGGGAACTCGCTGCCGAGAAAACACCCTACGACGAAACTCGCCGTCGGCACGGTGGCTACAGGCTTCTTTGTAAGGGAAACGTCGGCCGGGAGCCTCCGTTCAAAACGAAGGGAGACGGCCTGGGAAGCACCCTGCCCTTATAAAGGCTACTCAGAGCTGGGCAAAACGGTTAAGGGAAAAATGCACAGCGGCGCACGTTGTGATTCTGTAAAACAGGCATGGCATGGGTGGCTCAGGAGGAGAAATCCAAGTGCAGAATCTCTTCCCGCCAGGCGCTGTGACTATGGACTATTCTCACGTCTCCCCTACACTTCCTGTTAGGTTTTCATGCTGTGCTTATAATGACAAGGACGAGGATTGCAGCCCACGGGCCATCGTGTTTGCTGATCGAGAACATGGGACGTGAGGATGACCAGGGGCCACCTGTGGGAGCCCGTGCCACCGAGTGGTCTTCCCTGCTGGGACAGCGAGGGACCCTTGGCACCCACGACACACCATGCCCGTCCTCCTCGGGCAAGATTTTATAGATGCAAACTGGAATTATAACTGTCCCCTTTCTGTCCTTTTCTATGGGAAGTTTTACATGATTGGTGTGTTTCCCTTATAAAGGATTTGTGAATGTGAGTATCTGCTCTGGAGAGCTTTCTAGAGGTTAAGGGGCCAGGGGCCATTGTCCCTAATATGTGGCTTGGGTTGGTGAGACCCTCTGGGCTGTCCCTAATATGTTGCTTGGGGGGACCGGAGGGCGACCCACAAATGGGAGACCCTGAAATGGGAAAAATGCCCAGCCCCGGGAAGGCCAGTACAGGGACAGCACAGGTCTGCAGGAGAGCAGCTCCTTGCTGCGGGGCGCTGCCCACTGCCCGCCGCCCGCTGCACAGACTTACCTGCGGGCCTCCCACTCTCGCCGCTCCCGCCTCTTCAAGGTTCGCTCCACCATTTCCTGATACAGGGACAGAGAGAATGAAGTGTTGAGTAAGCGAGTCTGAGAAGGTGCCAGTTTTGGAAGAAGCCAGTGAGACAAGGCCCCCTAACCTCGGGGGGTAAGGTGGGTCACTCTGGGCCAGAGCGCGGCCCCATTCCTGGAGAGTGAGGCCCTGGGGCTGGCTGGGAGGACACACCCCTGGGCTGGAGGTCAGCCTCCCAGCTGTCCATCCGGCGCCTGCCCCGCAGGCCCTGATGAGCTGCTCCTTGGCCTTGGGAGTGGGTAAGAGCCGATATTGTGGATATCCTGCACTCTGCAGCCACAGGGCTAGGTGCCAATCACCGTCCTTATTGTGCAGGCACGACCTCATCTGATTCTTACAGCAGAGGCACGGGGTAGTGTGACGGCTTTAGAAATCCATGGCCCTGAGACTCCTGCTTGTGGGAAGGTGGAGTAGATGTGATTTTTCTTATAGCTTCCAGCAAATTCACCCAAACACCCTGGGTGCTAAATGTAAAGCAAAGATAAGAGACCCTGAAACGGGGAGAGAAGATGAGCAGCCAGTGCCCTGGGACCTGAGCAACTTTTGTCCCAAGTATCCCAGGCTTGCAGCTGAGGGAGCTAGCGACCCAGCAGTACCAACAGTGCAGACAAAAAAGACTCAGTGAATGCCTGCGCTCTGCAGCCCCAGGGCTAGGAAAGGGGCAGCCTAGCAAGGCAGAGAGTTCCTACGCATGAGAGACTACCACAGGAAGTGAGACCCGGCAGGAGCCTTGATTTCCACCTTGAGACGCTGTACCAAGCTCCAATGCGCCCCCAGGTGGAATCTGAGAAAACCAGGTAGGACCAGGACTTTAGTGGCCCAGTGTATCGAGGAGCGGATGGCACGTGCGAGACCTGAGCTTTTACCCTCACCCAGCAGTGAAGAGGCCACACCGCGTTCCCTTTCTTTGCCAGAGCGAGCCCAGGTAAAACAGAAGGTTTGAATATGAGCCAGAGCCTCGTAACATTAGTACGGAAATGTCTGGGCTTTGTTTGAAAATCACTTGTCACACCAAGAACCACGAAGATTTCAAAATTGAATGAAAAAAGACAGTCAACAGAAGCCAACGCTGAGATGGGAGAGAGGTTAGAATTATCTGGCAAAGGTTTAAAAGCAGCTGTCATAAAAACACTCCTATGAGCAATTATGGATGCGGTTAAAACAAATGAGAACATAGAGAGACTCAGTAAAGAACTAGAGTTTCAGCAAAGAAAGAGAAGGCATGAGAACCAAAAGGAAATTTTAGAACTAAAAAAATACGATAACCAAGGACTTAACAAATGACTATGATTGCTGAATCATTATATTGATATTTCTTTTAGTCTCCAGTATCTTACAGCAACTAGAAAAACTTAAAATTGTGGAATCATACTCATGCCAAACTCTGAAATCTGTTCTGCAAATAATTGTTGTGATGTGCTTTGAATTTATTGCATTCTTGTATATATGTTATTTTTCACAAGAAAAGAAAAAAAAAGTCCATTGTAATGATAAATGCACAGCTATATGATGAAATTGTGAACCACTGATTGTTTACTTTGGATGATTATATGGTATGTGACTATATAGTATATATCAATAAAAATATGTAATAAAACAAGATACAATAACCAAAATGAAAGCTCAGTGGATAGGCTCAAGGGCAGAATGGAGGGGATGAAGGAAAGAATCAGCAGACCAGAACACAGAGAGAAAACAGACTGCAAGAAAAATTGAACAGAACCGCGGTGACCTGTGGTTCTTAACGAAAGATCTAGCATCTGAGTCATCAGAGTCCCAGAAGGAGAGGAGAGAAAGGGAAGGTATGAAAAAGTTCCTGAACAAATAAAGGCTGAAAATAAAGAAGTAATGGTGGAAATCTGTCAAGAGACATAACCTATAGATTCAAGAGGCTGAGAAAACTCCAAACAGAATAAATCCAAAGAAATCCATGCCAAGACACATCCCAAGCAGAATTCTAGAAACTAAAAACAAAGAAAAAGTCTTGAAAGCAATGAAAGAAAAATGACACCTTACCTTTGGGAGGGGAAGGGACAATTCTGATGACAGTAGATTTCTCACCAGAAACCATGGAGACAGAGGATAAGCAGTACTGCTTCTAGCTCTATCCCCCAAAGAACTGAAAGCCAGAACTGATGTCCACAGTGGTGTTATTCACAATAGCGCCAAAAGATGGAAGACACCCAAGTGTCCCTCAAAAGATTAACCAATAAACAAAATGTGGTCTATATTGTACCATGGAATATTATTCAGCTGTGAAAAGGAAAGACGTTCTCATACATGCGACACCATGGACAAACCTTGACGACATCATGTTGCGTGAAATAAGCCAGACACAAAAGGACAATATGACCTCACAGATATGAAATTAATTAGAATAAGCAAATTCATAGAGTCAAAATCTAGAATACAGGTTACCAAAGTCCAGGGTGAGGGTACGGAATGTGGAGTTAGTTCTTAAGTTGTCCAGAGTTTCTATTTGAGTTGATGGAAGAGTTTTGGTAATGTATAGTCATGATGGCAGCACACGCTGAGATTGTAATGAACACCACTGAATTATATATCTCAATCTGGTTAAAATGCGAAATTCTTAATGGAGGGGAAATGAAGACATCCTCAGAAAACTGAGAGAAATCGTAGCCGGCAGACCTACCTTCATGGAATGGCTAAAGGAAGTTCTGTAAACAGAAAGGAAATGATAAAAGAAGAAATTTGGAATATCAGGAAGTAAGAAAGAACACAGTAAGCAAAAAGATGGAAAATATAACAGGCTTTCCTTTTCCTCCTGAGTTTTATAATCATGTTTGATGGGTGAAGCAAAAAGTATAACCCTAGTCTGATATGAATCTAAAAGTATATAGATATTATACAATTTAAAAAAGTTAAAAAAATAAATAAAAGTGTACAGAGGAAATATTTAGGGGAATTACCTTATGAACAGGGCACAGTAAAGGGAGATGAGGCTTCAACATTTCACTCGAATGGGGAAAATGAAGACACCAGTAGACTATTACGGGTTATGTATATATAATGTCATACCTACAGCAACCACTTAAAAATCCATACAAGGAAATAGATGCAAAAACACTAATTAAATCTAAAGAGAATTCTTAAAAAATGCTTAAGTACATACAGCAAAAGAATGGAGAAAAAAGCGGAGAAACAAAAAACAGAGGAATATTAAACAGGTAAGTTAATTTAAACATATCAATAATGGTAATAAATGTAAATAATTTTAGTACATCCATCAAAAAAACAGAGAATGACAGAGCAGCTATGTAAAAAAAAAAAAAAGACCTAACCCTATGATGTGTATAGGAAACTCATTTTTCCCCTTATTCAAGATTCCATGTATTTATGATATTCAATTAAACTGACCATACATTTTAAAATAGGAAATGCACTAGTCAAAATATCCACTTTGCACCAAATAAACATTCCTCCTTTTAGTCTCACATAGAAGTTGAAGTTTTAAAATATGAATGACCAACTATTTTTAACACCTTGCAATACTGACATTCCTTTGTTCTTTCTCATGCAAAAACGTTATTTAGTTTGTACATTTAATCACCATCATTGTACACTCTAGGCATTCCTAAATTAAACTATCTCAGTCTTTATTGTCTATCTTTCCTATGGGTTTCATATGTGCCCCCAGCCCTCCTCCCTCTATCATTCTCACATTGGTTCATTCAGTGTACTTACATTATTGTGCTACAATCAGGTAGTATTGTGATATCTATTTCTGAATTTCTATATTCAGTCCCATTGCATAATCTGTATCCCTTCAGCACCAATTACTCAGTTGCTACCCTATTTCTATCTCCTGATAACCTCTGTACTTAAGTGAAATTCTCCAAGCTTACTTATTAATGCTAGTTCACATCAGTAAGACCATACAGTATTTGTACTTTCGTTTCTGGCTAATATTACTCAGCATACTGTCCTCCAGGTCCACCCATGTAACAGCTGTGTAATATTCCATCGTATGTATGTATGCCACAGCTTGTTAAGGCACTCATCCGTTGATGGACACTTGGGCTGTTTCCATCTCTTGGCAATTGTAAATAATGCTGCTATAAACATTGGTGTGCAAATGTCCATTTGTGTCCTTGCCCTCATGTTCTCTGAGTAGAAGCCTAGCAATGGGATTGCTGGATCATTTGGCAATTCTAATCTTAGCTTCCTGAGGAACTGCCAAACTGCTTTCCGTAGCAGTTGTACCATTTTACATTTCCACCAACAAAATGGATAAGTGTGCCTCTTTCTCCACATCCTCTCCAGCACTTATCTTTTTTCTGTTTTTTTGATAATGGCCATACCAGTGGGTGTGAGATGATATCTCACTGTGGTTTTGATTTGCATTTCCCTAAAAGCCAGTGAAGTTGAGCATCTTTTCATGTGCCTTTTAGCCATTTGTATTTCCTCTTCTGAGAAATGTCTGTTCATGTCATTTGCCCATTTTTCAATTGGTTGTTTGCCTTTTTTGTTGTTGAGGAAACTCGTTTTGAATATAAACAATGGAAGTACATTGAAGGTAAAGGGATGGAAAAACATCATGCAAACACTAATCAAAGGAAAGCAGGAGCGGCTATACTAATAGCAGATAAAGCAGACCTTAGAGCAAAGAAAATAACCCAAGATAGAGAGGGATGTGAAATAATGATAGGAGGTCAGTCCACCAAGTGGGCATAGCAACCCTAAACGTGTATGCACCAAACAGGAAAGTGCAAGACAGGGGAAGCTAGTGATGGACTTGAAAGGAAAAATAAACACACGATTACTGTTGGAGACATCAATACCCCACTTGCATACTAATAGAACTAGTAGACAGAAAGGTGACAAGGAGACAGAGGAGTTCAACAACACCATCAGTCAACAGGATCTAATAATACCTACAGGACACTCCACCCAACAGCAGCAGAACACATCTTCATGAAGATCCCACAGAACATATACCAAGATAGACAATGCCCTGAGCCATAAAGCAAACGTCAATGAATTTAAAGAACTGAAATCACACACAGTATGTCCTCTGACCACAATGGAATCAAACTAGAACTCAATAAAAGAAAGATGAAAGGAAAATCTCCAAACACTTGGAAACCAAACAACGCACTTTAAAATAATCTACTGCCCAAAGAAGCCACAAGGGGATGAAATACACTGAGCAGAATAAAAATGAAAACACAACATACCAACATCTGTGGGCTATAACTAAAGAGGGACATTTATAGCAATAAATGCATACATTAGAAGACAAAGTCTCATATCAATAATCTAGGCTCCCAGCTCAAGAAACAAAAGAAGAGCAAGATAAACCAGAGCAAGCAGAAGGAAGGAAACAATAAAGAAGAAGGAAGGTTTTCCAATTCATTTTATGAAGATAGTATTACACGGACACCAAAATCAGATGACGTTACAAAAAAGAAAACTACAGACCGATATTCTTCATGAATACAAATGCAAAAAACCCTTAACAAAATATTAACAAAAACAATTCAGTAACTTATAAAAAGCATTATAAAACAAGACAATTTTAGTTTCCTAGCCGCTAAAACAAATGTCATGCAATGGGATTTAATTAGCTCACAGTTTTGAGGCTAGAAATCCAAAACTGAAGTGTCAGCAAGGCAATGCTTTCTCCTCAAAGACCGGCACTCTGGGACTGGGTACCAGCAATTCCTGGTGCTTGGCTTTTCTGTCACATGCAGCGCTCATGGCGGCATCTCCTTTCACTTCTGGGTTCCGTTGACATCCAGTTTCTGGCTGCTTCTCGTGGGTTCTTTCTGTGTCCGATTTCTTTTGTTTATAAGGACTTCAGCCCCATAAGGTCTGCCCTCATTCAGTCTGGACACAGCTTAGCTAACGACACTTTGTAAGGTCCTACTTAAAGATGGGTTCACACCCACAGGGACCAGAACGTGCCTTTCGTTGGGGACATGATTCAATCCTGTCCTCTGGACCCCTGTTCTAGTTTGCTAGCTGCCGAAATGCAATATACCAGAAATGGAATGGCTTTTAAAAAGGGGAATTTAATAAGTTGCTAGTTTACAGTTCTAAGGCCGAGAAAATGTTCCAATTACAACAAGTCTATAGAAATGTCCAATCAAAGGCATCTAGGGAAAGATACCTTGGTTCAAGAAGGCCAATGAAGTTCAGGGTTTCTCTCTAAAAGTGAGAAGGCACATGGCAAACACAGTCACAGTTTCTCTCTCATCTGGAAAGGCACATGGTGAACACGGTTAGGGTTCCTCTCTCATCTGGAAGGGCACATGGCGAGCACAGTATTATCTGCTAGCTTCTTCTCCTGGCTTCCAGTTTCATGAAGCTCGCTGGGATGCATTTTCCTTCTTCATCTCCAAAGGTCACTGGCTCGTGGACTCTGCTTCGTGGTGCTGCAGCATTCTCTGCTCTCTCCAAATCTCTTCCATTCTCCAAAATATTTCCTATTTTATAGGACTTCAGAAACTTATCAAGACCCACCCAAATGGGTGGAGACATGTCGTCACCTAACCCAGCTTAACAACTACTCTTGATTAAATCACATCTCCAGGGAGATGATCTGATTACAGTTTCAGACATACAGTATTGAATAGGGATTATTCTGCCGTTATGAAATGGGATTTTGATTAAAACATGGCTTTTCTAGGGGGCATACATCCTTTCAAACCGGCACAACCCCCAAAATACATATTCTTCTCACATGCTAAATACATTCACTCTATCACAGCGTGCCCAAAACTTTAAATCGTTTTAGTAGCAATGCTAAGAACAAAATCTCTTAAAAATCAATTACACATATAGCCTGTCAAGGAACAAAATTCCTGTCTGATGGACTTGTGAAACCTAGCAAACAAGTTATCTGCTTCCAATATACAATAGAGGCACAGGTATAGGATAAACATTCCATTCCAGAAGGGATATACTGGAAGGAAAACAGGGGTTAGGGATCCCAAACAAATCTGAAACCCAGCAGGACAAATCGCATTAGATCTCAACGTCTCAGAGGCATGTGTGGATTGATTCTTCCTTCTCCACGTCTGGCTGAGCGGCCGCCCTACCCTTCCCAAGCACCTACACTATTCCCGAACACTGGGGACCCTACCTGTCCAAGCACTGGGGTGATGGCACTCTTCTTGAACAATGGGGCACAAAGTACCCCCCTATACCCCCAGCCCCAAGCACCAGGGCAGGTGGCCTTCTCCCTTCCAGCGCAGGGGTGGACCTGCCCTTTCCACACACATGGGTGGGCCTGCTTTCTTGGCCAGAGGACATCTTTTCAGAACAGTCCTTGGCTTCCATGGCTGTGCCCTTGATGTCATTTTTCCTTTAATTTGTCCCTTCTCTGTCCCTTTCAGTCCAGGCTGGCAGCACTTCTGCTCCCAGTTTGCAAAATGCTTGATGGGTTTGTTTGTACTTCCATGGGGTCCAAGCCATTAGACACTAGAACTTTCCACACATCCTTCTTGGATAGCTGCATTTCCAATCCTGACTTCCACTGAGAAGGCTGAGTGGATCCGTGCCCAAGCCACATGCTCTTCAGCCCTGTCCTCTGGAAACTCACTTCCTAAACACTCGGGGGAAGTACTTGGTGGAGCTGCCTCTCGCTCTACTCAGAGCTCTCCATCTGAGAGTGTTCCAACTGTCAATTTCTAGTTTCTTTGCTCTTCAGAGTTCAGTTTTTGGCTTCTTTCTTTCTTCTCACACTTTACTATAAGCTTCAAGAAATCAGATTGCACCTTCCACACTTAGCTTGGAAATCTGCTCAGCTGAATTTAAGTTCATTGCTTACAAGTTCCACTTTCAACCTGACATCAGAACACAATCTTGCCAAATTCTCTGCCACTTTATAACAAGGATTGCCTATCTTCCAGTTTCCAATAACACATTCACCATTTCCTTCTAAGGCCTCATATTTCTGATGACAGTCTCTTCAAAGCAATCTAGGCCTTTTCTATAGCCCCTCACAATTCTTCTAGCCTCTACCACTGCCCAATTCCAAAGCCATTTCCTCATTTTTAGGTATTTGTCACAGCAGCACCCCACTCTCAGGTACCAAAAACTGTCAGTTTCCCAGTCTCTAAAACAAATATTATACAATAGGTTGGCTTAAATAAGGAATTTTTTGGCTCATGGTTTTGAGCATATACATTTGCAAATCATGCAGATTTTAATTACATGTGAAGTATTCTTCTAAAAAATTCTTAAGCCAATTAAAATCAAGCTTTGAGTCTGTTCTAGTTTGCTAGCTGCCGGAATGCAATATACCAGAAATGGAATGGCTTTTAAAAAGGGGAATTTAATAAGTTGCTAGTTTACAGTTCTAAGGCTGAGAAAATGCCCCAATTACAAGTCTATAGAAATATCCAATTAAAGACATCCAGGGAAAGATACCTTGGTTCAAGAAGGCCGATGAAGTTCAGGGTTTCTCTCAAGTGAGAAGGCACATGGTGAACACGGTCAGGGTTCCTCTCTCATGTGGAAGGGCACATGGCAAACACGGAGTCATCTGCTAGCTTCTTCTCCTGGCTTCCTGTTTCATGAAGCTCCCCAGGAAGAATTTTCCTTCTTCATCTCCAAAGGCTGCTGGTTGATGGACTCTCCTTCCGGTGGCTGTGTTGTTCTGCTCTGCTCTCTCTGAATCTCCTAGTCTCCAAAATGTTTACTCTTTTATAGGACTCCAATAAACCAATCAAGACCCACCCAAATGGGTGGAGACATGTCATCACCTAATCCAGCTTAACAACCACTCTTGACTAAATCACATCATCCAGGGAGACGATCTGATTACAGTTTCAAACATACAGTATTGAATAGGGATTATTCTACCTTTATGAAATGGGATTTTGATTAAAACATGGCTTTTCTAGGGGGCATACATCCTTTCAAACCAGCACATTCCACCCTCTGGCCCCTAAAAAGACATGCTTTTCCCATATACGAAATACATTAATTTCACAACAATATCAGAACTCCTTAAACCATTTCAGTAGCAATACAAATGAAATACAAAGTTAGAAACAGTGCAAACTCCTATCAAAGTTAGTTACAGCCATGGTCTGTTCTAAGGCAAAATTCTCCTCTGGCTCTGGACCCACAGAAACTCAAAATAAATTATTTGCTGCCAACATACAAAGGAGGACCAGTCTTGGGATACATATACACATTTCCACAGGGAGGAAGGAACACAGGGGTCACCGGACCCGTACATTTTCGAAAACCTGCAGGGCAAAGCCCATTAGATTTCAGCTTGAGAGTCATTTATCCTCGGGGCTTCTGAAAGTGGCAGTCCCACCCTTTGCAAGGACCTAAGCAGAGACCTAATTTAGGAATTATGGAAAATACAGAGATATAGAAGCATTTTAAATCACTCCATGAAGAAACAAGTGACACATACAAGAAAACTAGTCTGAACTACAATGTCATTAAAAACCAAACAAAAACAAAAGCAAAGAGGTGGGGGTACTGTTCTAGATTAAAGACAATAAAGAAAAATAGTTAAATGCAAATAAATCAACTCTGATTAGATCCTGGTTTAGAAATAAAGTTAGCTGCAAAATTTATTTTGGAGGCAAAGAAATTTAAATTTGAATATGGATGGAATATTAGATAACAGTAATTTCTTAGGTATGCTAATGGCATTGTGCTTTTGGGGGAGAATGTCCTTATTCTTAGGCAATGCACACTGAAAAATTAAGGGAGAGTAACGTGGTGTTAGCACCTTATTCTCAAATGGCCCAGAGCACATGTGCTTGTTCTCTCTCACACACACACACACGAGTATAGAGATAAAGCAAATATAGGCAAAATGTGAACAACTGTTGAATCTAAATGGAAGAAATATGGATGATCACTTTACTGTTCACGCTACCATTTTATGTTTGAAAAAAAATCAAAATACAAAGATGGGGAAATTAGCCATTAGGGCAATTCAAATAAAAACCACAACGAAAATACTACTTCACACACACACACACACACACACACACACACACGGATGGCTATTAGTAAAAGAACAGAAAATAACGTGTTGGTGCAAATGTGGAGAAATTAGGACTCTACTGCGTTATCGGTGGGAATGTAAAGTGGTGCAGCCACTGTGGAAAGCAATACGGTTGTTCCTCAAAAAGTTACATATAGAATTATACAACCCTCCAATTCCACTGCTGAGTATACACCGAAAGGAAGTGAGAGCAGGGTTTCAAACAGATAAAACTGCACCAGTGTTCATAGCAGCATTATTTACAATAGCCGGGCAATGGAAACCACCCAAGTGCCCGCCAACAGATGAAAGGGGAGACAAAATGTGGCACATACACACACTAAAATGCTATTGGGCCGTAAGAAAGAATAGAATTCTGAGGCATGTGGCAACATGGAAGGACCCTGAAAACATTATGCTCAGTGAAATAAGCAAGACACATACTGAATGATGTCACGCCTATGTCTAGAAATAGCAAATCTGCAGAGAAAAGGTTGATTGGAGATTACCAAGGACTGGAGTATGATTAGTGGGTATGGTTTGTAAAAAAGAGAAAAAGGATGGGGGAAATCATGCATGTTAGATATCATGACTATTACGCAAAGCATTTACAAAAATAGATTTTAAATGGATGTGCTAAACACGTGAACGTTAGCTCTAATATGTCTTTACGTCTCATCAACGTGACTCACTTTCTCTTTGTTGCCAAGCCTACCTGTCAGTTCATCTCCACCCGTTCCTCCACACTGCTGGCCATGCCCTCCTCCAAGCCCTCCTTCCCTGGGCTGCCAGAGAGCCTGCCTGTCTCCTCCACCTCAAGCTGCTGCTGGGATGAACCCATTTCCTGAGCCCAAGCCCTACTGTCCCCCCCACCGGCTGCTCAGGCCCAGTCCATCTTAAGTGCTCCCTGCAGCCCCATCTGCTCCCTGGTGCTGCTCGGAGGAGCAAAGACGGGCCCCTGCCACAGCCCCAGCTCCCAGCTCCATTGCTTGGCCCTGCTGCTGCTTCTCAGACCTGGTTTCCCACCTCGGGGCCCCTGCATCTGTCGATCCTTTCCCTTGGATGCTCTTTGCAGCAATTCTCTTGGCTCCCTCCCCTCCTCTCTCAGGTCTCTGGTTGTGTGTCCCCGGCTGCCTGTATAAGTTAGCATTCCACTCCCTGTCTAGCCCTTTCCTTGCCCTGGTTTTCCTTATAATGTTTATCTTCACCTGCAGCCATTTTCTGATCAGACTCATGTAAGGGTCCGTTATCTGCCTCCCAGCTGGAGGCAGGACTGTGTTGGGCCCTGGCACCCACAGAGCCTGACCAGTAGCTGGCATGTGGGAGGTGCAGGGTAAATACTGTTATTAGGCAGAGAGAAGAATCCAAAGAGTCTTGTCTGCAAAACATGAATGCTTCCAGGAAAATTACACCAGACACTGAGAGCTGGGGTCCAGTGAAAAGCAGCTCATGAGCCATTAAGAGCATGCTATATAAAAAAGGACCGCTCAGACAACAAAACAGCACTCTCGAAATCAAAGCTCAGAAGATAAAGACCAAAAGTCCACAAGAAAGTAGGACAAAAAAGGTAAGGAACTGGACAAGAGGAAAGGAAGTTTAGGAATCAACACAGGAGATCCATCTCAGACCAATGAAACTCTTGTACAAGGAGGAGGCAGAGGAGCAGAAATCAAAGGACAAGACTTCCAGATGGAAAGTGCCCTGAATGTCCCAAAAATGGGTTCAACAGGCTCCACTAAGGCCCTTAGTGAGAGATGTCAGGCCAAGGATAAGGAGAAGATGCTAAAACATTTCAGAGGCAAAATCGGGCCATGTGCCAGGGCTTGGGGACCCAAAGGGCACGCGTCTTCTTTAACAGCAGCACTGGACACTGGAAGACAGCACAGCCTTCTGTGTTCTGAGGACAACTGCTTCCTACCTGTGCCTGTACCAGAGGCTGCCAGGGTCAGACCCCAGGCCCACGTGGTGCAAAGTGCGTCTCTCTCTGCACGCGACATGCTTCCCTTGAGGCACCACATGCACGAGTGACCACTGGGGAACAAGCCTGGCGGAGCCACAGGCCCATATCATTCCTCCTCAGGCACTGTTTGGCCAGTGCTTCCCGAGGAGGGTGGCAGAGGGAAGGAATGGCTCATGCCACCTGTTGTTTCTCTCTGTATGTCACTTTTTAAGAAATCCCTGCTGTCCAGGCATGGAGCTAAGGTTCCCCAGGTTTCAAGTCATCCGATGGGACCCTACCTTGCAGGAAGAAAGCTGCGGCTCAGGGAAGTTCAGAGCCCTGCTCCCATAAAGGCAAAAGAGCCCAGCCCCCTGCCCTGCCCTGCTCCCACTGCCTCCTATTTATCAAGGGCCCGGCAGGCTCTGGGGCTGACCTCTGGCCTCTCTCCTCCTTGAGGAGGCCCAAACATACCTCTTCTAACCGTGCGCGCTTCCCGGCAGGCTCTGACCCATCGCTTTCATTTCCTGACTGTTCTTCTTCCTCCTCTTCATCCCTGAAGATGTCATCATAGGCGGGGATGTCGAGGTCATCATCTTGTTTGATGAGCAGTTTGATCTAAGATATAAATGAAAGGCAATCAGTCTCTTCTCCCTCCTTGGCAGAAAACATGCTTGTCTCCTGCAGAATCTCACCATTTCTTCGCCAGCTGATACATAAGCTTTCCGTACCCACAAACAGCCGCTGGCCTGAGGAGGGTTCCAGGGTTCTCTGGCATTCTCTTTTTGTTTACATTTCCATTCAGTGAGGCGCTGGAGGTGCCCCACACTGAATGTAGAAATTATGGAAATCTGGGGCTTGATGGCTAAGAGTCTGAGATTTTTTCCTAGGGCAATGAAAATTCTCCAAAATTGATTAGGGTGATGGTTGTATAACTGAATATGCTAAAAGAAAATGAATTGTCTACCTGATACGGGCTAATTATATGTCTCAATAGAGCTATTAAACCCAGACAAAATCAACAACACAGGAACATGAAAACAAGTTTTGGAAAACCATCTACAGTTGCTAAATTGTAAAAAAATAAAGGCTCCCAAAGTGAACTCCTACCACGTGGCTTCTAATGGAAGACGTGAAGATGTGCAACCCTGTGCTGCCTCTAAGAGCAATTCTAGGCTAAGTGCAATTGGAGAAGTGCTTCCTGTGGGTTTTCGTGGGGCCCGACACACTGGTAATGTGAGTAAGAGAGCATCAGTTCAGAGAACGGCTCAGGGTTGAAAGAGCTCTGGGCTCTCTGCTTGCCACTTGGGGACCCAGGAAAAGCCTTCCTAGGTCAACCGTTCCCTCCAGTAGGCCGGGCAAGGCCCTGGTCCCATTTACTGAGAGACACCTCCCAAGCCACCTGAGCTCCATGGGCAGGCTCAGTTGTAGAGTCCTGTCCCTCCAACCCCCAGGTCAAGTAAATGTCACAAACACATGCTGTACCCCTAGAAAGGGCAGGTGCCCATTTCTCACTGAAGATGGGAAAGACCAAGCCCTTGTCTTCAGGTTGTCGATGCTTCCCTAGAGGAGACAGATGTGCTACGAACACCACGTGGGGCACTGAACTTGCAACAGAAATGTACAGAAAGACTGGTGGAAGAGCACCGGGAGGACCAATGCCCCATAAAAGCCATGTCTGAGTCCTGAGCCCCGGTCCTGCAGCTATGAATCCCCCTGTAAACAGCAGTTCTGAAGATGTTATTACTGGTTAAGGGTACAGACACTTTGTGAATAGAATCTTTGAAGACGCTGTTAAGATGAGGCTGGATTGAAACAGAGTGGGCTTTAATCCACATAAGCAGAGGAAATCTAAGCAGAGACAGATGCCTGAGCAAAAGCAGAAGGCAGAAGGAGAAGCCCTGTGACAGGGGCAGAGATGCAAGCCAAGGGACACCAAGAACTGCAGCGAGCCAGCCGCACAGTACACAGACTCTGGGAGAAGGTGTGGCCTGTCGAGACCCTGATTATGGACTTCTGGCTTCCGAAACAATGAGACAGTAAATTCCCCTTGCTGAAGCCCACCAGTGCATCACAACAGCCCTGGAAAATTAAGACAGCCCCCGAAGTGGTTACCTGAGTGTCGTTGTACACATTCACGACGTTGACTGGCCTGTGGGTGTCACATACAAAGAATATGGTATCTTCCTCAGGTTGCAGGATATCCAATAGGTCTACATTCGCTCCACAGTTTATAAGGATAAAGTAACGGAACTAAAAAGGGACAGAGACACCGTAATGTATATTCATCAAGGTATATCTTACATTCATGGCCCAAGGCCTTAGAGTCTCTGCAGAGACCCAGTGAGTCCCCAGCACTATGGTGGGCTTGAGGCCCAGAATGAAGCTAGGGGACTCTGAGAACAGCCATGGGTAGCCTGTAGCAAGTGCTTTCACGTGCTCCTTCATCTCATCGCCACATCTCACCATGGGGCAGGCCCTATGGTTGGGCCCGCAGTGCAGGGGAGCCTGAGTTGTGCACACAGGCACCTGCGGTTAACAAGGAATGGATAAAGACTTCAAACATAGAACGATCTCTCCAGACCCCGTAGTCACTGTGCTGCACAGCTTCTCCTTGCTCGTAGCATTGTAGAGCTTTAGCTTTTCAGCAGATCTTGAGCAATTCACATTTTCAGGGAACCTAAATGTTAAGTTCAGTTCTTGATTCACCCAATCGCCATAGGAAATTCTTCCCTTACAAATATCAAACTGGCATAGGTCCCTCCCATGAAGACAGGAGCTGCAGGCCAGGACTAGCTCTGCCAGAACAGTCTCAGATGTGGCAAAAGACTCCACGGACCCTTCTTTTCAGCCCAGCCCCTCCCTGTGGGGCCAAGATGTCCCATCGCTCATTATAGTCCCATGCAGAGGTGCAAGGAGCCATGGCCTCTGCTGTTTAAGTTACAAAAGGAGAAGAGACATTCCTGGATTTCAAGTTGGAACCTAGTATACATTTTCTTGGAGAGGTAACATAAAATGTCAGTATATTCTAAGATAGTTTTCATGAAGCCATGTTAAAAACTAACTGCTAAATTTCATGCACCCTATGGTGAAATTTCTGCAACACAAGCTCAAAGCTAGGGAATATTTGTACTCGCTAGCTTTTTTTTTTTACATGGGCAGGCACCGGGAATCGAACCCGGGTCCTCTGGCATGGCAGGCAAGCATTCTTGCCTGCTGAGCCACGGTGGCCCGCCCTTGCTAGCTTTTTTTTTTTTTTAACTGTCAATTTTGCCTCTACAACTTGAGGATAAGTTACCAGTGTACACACATTATACCCTTCTCTTCAATATTACTTAATATGGTCGATAATTAAATATCTGCTTAACTTGTTATTGTATTGAAAAAGCTCTAAGTGTTGAGACATTGCAATCAAGTTACAAAGCCTATTATCCTAACACATCTTTCATACCTGTTCCTTGTGCTCAAGAAATGCAGTTTCAAGTTCTTGCCACCCAGAAACTGGAACCAGCGTGTACTGCACGTGGTCACACTGGAACAAGGCCTGGAGAGAAAGTATTTTCTAAGTCTACCTCACTTAGGATTATCTGCAATTTCCTTGAAGGGCAAGCCAGCACCACCCCCTCCTTCCCCCAAAAAAGGAAAGATGGGTTTAAAAGAACATCAGAGGATAGGTGCTAAAACAAGGTCGGTACCAGTTTTTACTGTATCATTCTGCCAGCTTTGTGGAATGTTTGAAAATTACCAAGGGAAACACTGGGAGAAAAAAAGCTCCTCTCATTTCTAGGACTTCGCAGAAGTTCTTGATCCAACGGCCTGACTGAAGCGCAATGAAAAGTCCCATCTTGTTCAAAACAGATCTTCCTGAGGAGACCCACGGCCCCTGTGTTTCCAGTATGGC
Organism: Myrmecophaga tridactyla; assembly: GCA_004026745.1. Taxonomy (NCBI): domain Eukaryota; kingdom Metazoa; phylum Chordata; class Mammalia; order Pilosa; family Myrmecophagidae; genus Myrmecophaga; species Myrmecophaga tridactyla. The sequence continues at coordinate 119,942 of PVIY010001808.1, read as the reverse complement.
TACGACACACCATTAGGCCTCAGTTGTCACAGATCCCAGTCTCTCAAACCTCATGCTTGAAAGGCCACCATAGGTCTTGAATGGAAGTGTTTTTTCTTTTTGCATAGGTTATTGCAAAAAATGCTAACTACTCTGCCTGCCTTTCCCCTCATCCCTAACGCACCCCGCACTGTGCAGCCAGGGAGGTAACTTTTCAGGGGCCCTGTCCCCAGCCTTCAGTGGTCGATGCTCTAGTGACAACTCCGGCCTGCGCCCTCACCTCTCGCCCTGCTCCCTCCCCACCCCGGCCCGCCCTCTCAGGTCCCGCGGGGTTCACCTGAAGGATCTTGCAGGCGCACAGCGCGTCCACGTCCGAGGCCACGAAGAGAAGGACTCTCTGTGAGGGAAGAGCGGGCGGGCTGGGCGCAGCGACTCGAGCCCACGTCCCTCCCGCCCTCCCGGCCGCACACGGCCTCTCCCCCTCGCCCCTCGCCCCCGACAGGGCCCCGGTTGGGGGACCCGGAGCGGGACTCACCTGATTCTGGACCAGCTCGTAAAACTCCTTGCGGAAATCGGACACGAACATGGCCACGGCGGCCCGACGCCCTGCGCTCGCACTGGGACGCGGCTGGCTCCAGCGGCGGTCAAGACTCCCGCCAAAAACAGGGCTCTTCCGATTGGCCCATGGGCAGCCAACCAATAGTTGCTCGGTTTCCAGCCATGCCTCCTTCCTGATTGGGCCATGGTGGGGGCGGGAACTAGCGCTCCGCCAACCACGGCTGGAAAATTCCGGACGGCCCCCCCCCCCCACCCAAGGAGCGTCTAACCCTGCAGGACGTAAACATGGTTGCCACCTTCAACCTCTGACTTCCATTTACCCAGAAGCCTGACGCTCGGTGGACATCTTTACTGTGGGAAAAGAAGCCTACTTCTTCCCACTGGAAAGTCCAAGACAAAGAAACCTGCGCGCCATAAATTAAACTTAGTTTTGCGTCGAATAAGGAGCATTCGTTTCGTTTTCAATAGGCTCTCGCTGAAGTTCGAAGGCGGATATGTAGCTAATTTCCGCCCAATTTCTCTATGTCTGAACCAGAGGCCGGAAATTTAGCGTGCATTCTGGGTAGTGTAGTCAGGAACGAGAATGGGCCCTACCAAGTTCGTGTGGAGGGGAGTACCGCCAAAATGTAATTAAAATAATTGGAAAGAATTAGCTGTAGAGTGCGAGCCTAGTTAGGGAACGGTATTACCAGGTCTTTTACCGAGGGCAATTCTAGGCTGTAGGGTCTTTGTCCTGGTTTCTTTCTTTTTCAGACGGCCCTCGGCCCCGTTCTCCCCCCCTTAGCATGCACAGGTCCGAACTGCCTTCCGGTGAGCATCCCGGGGCGTCCGAGCGGCGGCGGCGGCGGCGGCGGCGGCGGCGGCGGCGGCGGCTGCGGAGGCTGTGGTGGAGAGGCAGAGCGCTAGGCGGTTCTCACCGTAACGTTCTCTGGGGGAAGTGGCGCCTGCAAGGCGGAGGTGTCAGTCATGGTGAGCGGGGTCAGGCCTGGCCTAGTGCAGGGGCCGGGTGGGGCGGCCGGCTGAGATGCCGAGTCACGCGGGCCGGGTCAGGCCCTGGGCCGCAGATGGCCTCTGCGCATCTCCGCTTGTCAGGGCTTGGTCGGCCTTTCCTCTCAGCTGGACTCTGAGATCCTCAGGGATGAAAAGCAGCCTTCTACGTTTGTGCGCACCCGTGGTCTCGCTAGTGTAAGACAAGAAGCAGGTTTCATAAGCACGAAATTAAGCTAAACGTTTTTGGAATTGGGGAGCAGAATCATGGGGGGCTCCCCCTTGGTCAGGGACATCCCCAGTTCCTCAAGCCCAGTGTCTCCTGGTTCATGCCCGATTGTGTTCACGACTTCGTTATGTTTACGTCTTCGAATGTCCCTTTTTTTATTCAAGCTCATTACCATCGTGCCTCAGTATCATCAGCCCATTCCAGTAAACGACATGGGTGTGATTTTATCCTAAGTGTGTCAGAATTGAATCATATTTCTGCTCCCAGGTTCATCCATTTAACAGACAGCAAATACCAGATATGTGCCAGGCCCAATGCTAGGAATCGTGGTTACAAAGTGTAGTGGGGAGGGGCAGAAGGTCAGGTGCATGGGGGAGTTGAAGGCAGATTAAGGGTATTGCATATTTTGGGTGTGTTTCCTCTTTTTTTGCAAGAGAAGAACCAGCTCAGTGGGTGGTGTGGTGTGAGGTGTTCAGGAAAGGTTCCCACTCCTCTCCCTCCCTTGATCCTGAGATACCCTGTATAATTTGTCAGGCTTCTGGGTGAGATATTGTTGAACAGCATCAGCTTAAAAGAGAGAGACTACAGTTTAAAAGCTACTGTAGGGCGGCTGCCGTGGCTCAGCAGGCAGAGCTCCGACCTGCCGTGCTGGAGGTCTGGAGTTCGATCCCTGGTGCCTCCTGCCCATATGCAAATTAAAAAAACAAAAACAAAAAAACTACTGTACTAGAGTTCCAGGAATTGAAGAGCCATCTGCCATTCTTTATGCGGGAGTGTGCTAATTTTGCATTTTAGGAAGATAGCTGATCCAGCTTACCAATTTTGGAATTGCTAGTAAAATAATATCAGTAGGTGGCTTTTCCATAGTGTATGTGGAGCCAAGTCAAGAAATATTTTATTGTGAGGTTTTATTCTCTTTTTGAAACGTTATCAACAGTTTCAGTACTTTGAGACAATCCATCACAAAGGTGCAGCATATTTTCTAAGCCTCATCTTAGTCCACACTCATTAAGAGGTGGGGTCTTACCTTTTAATGGTGCTGTGTCTTGGCCTTACTGATTAAATGTGAGGAAGTTCCTCGAGATAGCATAATGTTTACACCTACTCTGCGCTGTGAAATGCTTGGGGGGAACCCCAGACCTAATGCTGGCAAAGCAGAGGTTTCCTGAGGAAGGAAAAAGATGGTAATGGAGAGCCAGGTGGAGGAATGCAAACCCTGGGTGCCTGCGGTTCCCGCTGCCTGGAATGCCTTTCCTTGCTTTTTGCCCAGCTCCTACTCATTCAGTTCTTGACAGAGAGGCCTTTCCTGAGCACCTGTTTAAAACAGCTTCCCCTTACCCAGCCTCTTGTCTTCACAGCATTTACCACCACCTGACATGGTTGAGTTTACTTTTGCTTGGAGCCCTTGTTTCGAAGGTCAGCTCCAACAGGGCAGAGTTTGTATCTGTTTTGTTCATTGATGTTTTCCAAGTTCTCAGAGCAGAACCTGGAAGAGCATAGATACTCAATAAGTATGTGTTTTAAATTAATAAACGTTTATTAAATTAACGAAAGTAGGAAAAATGTTCTGGGCAGACTTGGGAGATTGTGTGTCAGTGAGCAAGTCTCTGAGTTGTGAGAGGTCTGGCCTTGGCCCCAGGGACGGTGGGAAGCCCCTGAGGGAGGTGAAGAAAAGGACTGATCCATGGCCAACTTTGTATTTTGGTAAATCAGACTTTCTAAAAATGGTGGAGACTAGATCTGAGGGATCAGGCTGGAAATGGTGGAACCAGTTGAAACCCAGAGATTTGAGATTGGCTCTGTACCTGGGCAGGGCATGAAGATTTTAGTACATTTTGCTCTTTGACGATGTTTAGCACCATCAATTACCCTCACGTGTTTTGGCTTTTGACATAAAGAAATATTCCTTAGCTCTGTCTAACACCAGCCCCTGTTTTCTCCTTCTAGTTCTCCTTCAATATGTTTGACCACCCGATCCCGCGGGTCTTCCAGAACCGCTTCTCCACACAGTACCGCTGCTTCTCCGTGTCCATGCTCGCAGGGCCTAATGACAGGTCAGATGTGGAGAAAGGAGGGAAGAGTATGTGCTTGTTTTTATTTGACTTGTAACCTTTCCTGCCCCTAAGCCCGCAATGCTTGTAGCCATCCCCTTCCACAGTACTATTTTGTCCAGTAACTGGAAGCTAGTGTTCCAGTGACAATGTTGCTTGTCCCAGACTTGCTGGGGGGGGTGGGGGGGTTGGTTAATTCTGATGAGATTTACAGCTGGTAGCTATTCAGTTCCCTAAAATAAATTACATTACATAAGATTCTTTATGAAAGATCGTTATGAAATTCTGGTTGTCCTAAAATTAAAATATTGCTTATAACTTTTTGGGGGGTTTAACAAAAGTTGCATTTTTGCTTTTGTTTCTGCTTTTTTTTTTTTTTAATGCTTTTTAAAATGTTCTTTCTACAGTAATCATGCCACCTTCAGCCCTCGATCAACTCAGTAAGTATTTTCTAAGTGACTCGATAATTCAGGCCAGCTGTGAGGTGCTCTGGGCACAGGACTGGCCTCAGGGCCCACTGCCACTCAGCTACCATATCGGAAGCCACCCTTGGCAAGGAGGAGGGGACACCTCTTCCCACTGCTGCCTCTGCGGTGAGGTGCTACTTGTGAGGGGCTTCCTCGCCTGCCAGAGCTTCCTGTCCCAGCTGTCTTCACTGGGTTTGCTTTATTTAGGATTCTTAGTGGGGAGTCAAATGCAGTCTGCCTTACCCCCCGTTTCTGAATGGAAATTTGTTGACTGGTTCACTGAATGCTAAAAGCCAAAGACAGTGTGGCTTCTTGGTGATGCTGCCAGACCTGAGCCAGCAGCCTGGCGTTGGCCCTCCTAAGCTGTGCCATCTTGGGCGTGCTACCTAGCCTCCTCATAGGTAAAAAGGGGTCATGAAAGTGCCTTGTCTGGGAAGAATCGACGACGGCCTCGTCCATAACAAACACTGCCGCTGCAGTCTCCTGGCTCTTCCCCAGCACCCCAAGTCTTTTGGGCTTTCCTACTTCTCAGCGCTGTGCCCCCCCTTCCAGGCCTCACTGCCTCTCCTGAGCCAGGTTTCTGCCCCAGAGCCAGCTGTCAGTCCCTGGTCCTCTGTGCTTCCCTGACCCCACAGGTCACTGGAACACAGGAGTCACTGGTTGGGACCAGCTAAGAGCCCACATTCCTGGCCAAGGGGCTGGGTATTCTGCTTACCCTCTGTTGTCCTGGCACAGCTCCCCCCAATCCTGACCTTCTTCAGCCCATCGCCATGCTCCAGCCATGCCTCACTGCGAGTGTCCCATCCGCTGGCTGCCCTGCTGGGAGACACTCCTGGAGAACTTGCCCAGCCCAAGTCCATGGCCCTTCCTGCTGGCCCTGCCCACTCCCACGACACCGGCAGCATTTTGGTGGACTTATTTGTTTTCTTTTTCACCCTTATAGACTAGAAACCTTTGGAGCAGGGATTCCGTCCAGCACCTGGTTGGCGCTTAAGTTACTTATGAATACATTTAAAAGTATGTCACTTTAAAATTGAGATCATCACATACCTGAGCTAGTGCTATATTACTCCCCACACATTCCAAGTTCTTCTCTGAGGCCAAGCACTGCGCTCTAGCAGGCAGGAGGAATTCATGCCTGCCTCAAGGAGCATGAGGTCTTGTGGGTGGTAGGCCCCAAGGGGCTGAGGACCACCTGGGATTCCAGTGCCTGCTCCAGCGGTCTGAGTTGAGTAGGTGCCCTGCAGGAGCCCTGGGAGGCCACTTCCTGGGGAGGTGGCGGTGGCAGGGTGTCCTTCCTTTCTCAGACCTGTGTCTTCTACACCCCTTCTTCTTTTCAGGCCGACTTAACATCACCTACCCCATGCTTTTCAAACTGACCAACAAGAATTCAGACCGCATGACCCACTGTGGGGTGCTGGAGTTCGTGGCCGACGAGGGCATCTGCTACCTCCCACACTGGGTGAGTGCCACTGCCAGCTGGGGTCCTGCGTGGCCCAAAGAGAAACAGGTCTGTCCAGGGCACAGTGGCCTCTCAGGCAGGAGTCCTATTCTTCCCCTCCATGTGCCTTCCTTTCACCTAGGAAGAAGGCAGCAGAAGTGCCATGATCTGATCGGCAGCCACTTGGAGGAGTTTGTCAGAGAGGGTGGCATCTGGCTGCTGAGAGACCCTACATTGGCCGTGGGCTGGAACTGCAGGGACACTCCCTCGCCGGCCAAACCCTGTGGCCCACAAAAGCACAGCTGCTTCTCCCGCAGGTCCCTGTCCTAGCGATTGTGAACTTAGGTTTCAGAGTAAATGTACGTTGATGGTTCTGAGCATTGTCCCGCCCCTCCCACAGTGGGTTTCCTTGCCCCGCTGCCTGGGGGATGGCCATCCTCAGCCCACATGCACCCTGGCTCTTCAGCCTGGATCCCAGGGCCCTTCACAATGGCTGGGCCTGGCCACCTTGCCCCACGGGAGCTCTGCTTCGGACACAGCGTCCTGCTCCCAGCCCCTTCTGGGCTAGCTTCTTCCCCAGGTGTCCTGTGCCTGCTTTATAACCTGGGCTTGGTCCTGTGGGAGCTTTTAGTCACACCCGAGCCCAGACCGGGGTTGCCTCCCTCCTGGTGCTCCTCCCTTCACTGTGTCCCTAGGGCATTTGCTGCATGGTACCTTGGCATCCTGTTGAAGTCCCTTGGTGAGCTGAGGCTGTTTCCTGGTTAGCTGGCCATTCTGGGAGTGCTGCTTCTGCAGTCCACTCTGACCTATAATGAGGCCTCCTGGGGCCAACCAACAGGAGCAAGAGGAGGTGGGGACACTTGAGGGCCACCCAGTACCTCAGAGGAATCCTTTCCAACCACAGGCTTGGAATTTGAATGGCCATTTGTCCAAGCACCCAAACCACTTGAACCAAAAAACGAACTGAATCCCTTGCACTGAGAAATTACCGTTCCCCTGGGGAAGTGTTTGGATGTGGTAGAGGGTAGAGCCAGCTTGGGTTGAGGAACAGCGGGCTGGCTTTCCACTTCCCCAGCCTGGGCCTCCCAGGTGCTGTGTGGGGTTGGGTCCACGGGTCTTTAACTCCCGGGAGTGTGTGTGTGCATGTGTGCCTACTGCTGACTCAAAGATGGACCCCATCCCGCCAGGGGCCCCCCAGCTTCTGCAGGGCAAGTCAGCCTTGAATGGGTACTGACCTTTCTTCCAGAGCCTGGGGCCTCCCTGCTGCCGTGGCCTGAGCTGCTGCAGCAGGGTGCCGTGAGAGCGGCAGTGTCCCCACCGTGCTGGCCCCGTCGTGACTGCTGCAGGCCAGATCCTGAGTGAACCACGGTGGCTCGGACCCTGGCCAGGTCCCTCCCTTCTTGAATTAGCAGCTCCCATCTCTCCCAGGACCTGGCGGATTTGCCATCAGCAGGTGACTCTCTCAGGTGCCTCCGCGTGCCTTCCTGTGACAGGCCCTTCCTTCGGCCTGGGAGCCGCCCTCCTCCCCTCAGGTGCCTCCATGTGCCTTCCTGTGACAGGCCCTTCTGGGAGCCGCCCTCCTCCCCTCAGGTGCCTCCATGTGCCTTCCTGTGACAGGCCCTTCCTTCAGTCTGGGAGCCGCCCTCCTCACCTGGCCAGCCTTCTGCCAGGGCTATGACCCCAGCCAGGCCCAGGCTTTAGGGCTGGGGCTGGGGCATCTCCTTCATCAACAAATTCCTCAAGAAAGTTTGCCTCGGGGACCCTGAGCTTGTCCCGTGGCAGTCTTGACTTCTGGCCCTTACAGCAGCTTCTACTAACATGTCACTCTGTGAGGTCGCCGGAACCTCCCGGTCAGTCACTGTCTTCGTTTGTTAAGTTTCAGAATGCAATATGCCAGAAAAGGAACAGCTTTTAAAAAGGCAATTTAGTAAGTTGCAAGTTCACAGTTCTAAGCCTATAAAACATCCAACTAAGGCATCCCAGGAAAGATGCCTTAATTCAAGGAGGACCAGTGGGTCCTGAACACCTCTGTCAGCTGGGAAGGCACCTGGCTGGCATCTGCTAGTCCTTTGCTCCTAGGTTCTGTTGCTTTCAGCTTCTGGTTGCTGTGGTTTCCTTTCTAAGTGTCTGTGGGCCTTTACTTAGTTCCTCCAGGATACAATTCTGGGTTCTGGCTTGTTTAGCATCTCATGGAAAGGCACGTGGTGATGTCTGCTGGGCTCTGCCCGTGTCTAGGCATCTGCTCTCTCTGTCGGCACTCCAAGCGTCTTCCGACACCCATGTCTGTGTCAGCTCTGAAGCAGCTGTTCTCCAAGCATCTGCATCCGAGGTTTCTCCAAAATATTTCCTCTTTAAAAGGACTCTAGTCCTTTTAAATTTTAAAAATTATCACCACTTCTCTATGGAGATAATTTAATCATAAATTTCTGCCCTATGGTAATGATTAAAAGAAACAGCTGCCTTCACAAAATTGGATCAGGATTAAAACATGGCTTTTCTGGGGTACACAATAGCTTCAAACCAGCACAGTCCCCAAATCCCATACCTCTCCACCCTGCCTGGTCTGCCAGTGGTACCTGGCAGAACAGCATCCCCTCTCTTTCTGTAGTTCCCAGCCCCTGACTCACACCTGACGAGCATGGGGCCTTCCCAAGTCTTGGGGGGCCACCTGGACTCTGCTGCAGCTCCACCTGTCTTCCTGGTCCCTGGCCTGCCTTCCAAATACAGTCTCTTCATCTTGTCCTACTTGGCCTCCCCAGAATTCTGTGCCCCCTCTTCCTATGGTGTCCCTCAGTCCATGCCCTGACTCTTAGAGTTGCTTCCACAGGCCTTACCTCTGAGGCTGCAGCGTTTCTCCACCTTCTCCTGGAGTCATTCAAAGCCATGCAGTGCAACGTGGGGCAAGGGAGCGGGTGGACACAGACAAAACAGCCTCAGCTACGACTCAGTGATTGGTGAAGCCAGGGGCTCACTTACACTGCCATTCTGGGGCCTGCGAGGTTTCTTGTTTCAGGCTTCCCCTCTGGCCTCTGAGCTTTGGCCTTCCCTCCCTGCCTCTGGCCTCTGAGCTTTGGCCTTCCCTCCCTGCCTCTGACCTCTGACCCTTGGCCTTACTCCTGTATTCCTAGTTCCCTGAACTCCAGGATCTCCCAGGCCTTTAGTTGTCTCTCTTCATCTCATTCCTCCATGGTTGTCTCTCTTGCAAAGTGGTTTACTAGAGGCATGGGGGCTGCTTTCGTGCTTCTTGCCCCACCACCCATAGCAGCCCGCTCCTATGCCTTGTCCCCAGTCCCCAGCTCCTGCTATATGGCTGTGCCCCTCGGGGGCAGATGTGCTGGGTGCTGTGGCCTTCTCCCTCAGCATGGCCCTCTAACCTGGGCAGCATGCCGCTTCATAGCCACCCAGGGCCTAGCCCATCATGCAAGCTCCGCACCATGAAAGATAAAGCAAGGGCCCTGCAGCCTGGCTGATTCCTGTACCTTCCTCCTGCTTAGCAGGTGGCCCATGGGGCTGCACTTCCACCCTCCCAGGGCAGCCAGGAGGCCTGAATCCCCCACCTGCCCACAGACCTGTAGCCCTCGCCTCCCAGCAGTTGACCCAGGAGACTTATGCCCCCCACCTTCTCAGCAGGTGTTTGGGATGCATCTGCCCACTTGTCAGCAGCCCAGCAGGGCACCCTCACGCTGTCTGCCACAGTGGCCTTCACAGCACCCCTTCTTTGCCTTGCTCATTCATTCTTTTTTCTTCCCTGACATCGTATCTGAAATCATTTATCCCCACGTCCTTGTCTCACTTGTCCAGGGACTCAGAAGAAGAGGCCAATGGAATGTATGTCCTGGCCACCACATTGGGAGCTGGCGGTCAGGGTGGCCGCTTAATTTCCCGGGGTCTCCCATGTGCTCCTTCCTTTCCAGATGATGCAGAACCTCCTGCTGGAGGAAGGGGGACTCGTCCAGGTGGAGAGTGTCAACCTCCAGGTGGCTACGTACTCCAAATTCCAGCCTCAGAGCCCCGACTTCCTGGACATCACCAACCCCAAGGCAGTGTATCCTTTGGAATGGGAAGGCCCCTTCTGGGCAGAGGTCATTAGGTAGTGGGCATGGGCCCTCTGATGACTGCGCATTTGTGTGTGATTGAAGGTGTGTTATGAGGGTGGGGGCATCAGCCAGCATGCCCACTGTGGGGCTGGGCCAGGGCCCCAGACTAACACACACTGGGAACTCTGGGGGCCTTATCTGGTGGCTTCCCACAGGAAAGTGGAGCCTGTCTTTCAGGCAGAGCATGACTTCTGGCCCGAAACCCAGTAGTGCAGTGTTTTCCAGTAGAAGGAGAGACCTGTCCGTCTCGCACCCTTTCAGCCCCTCTGGAACCTTGGGGACCCCCAGTCAGCCGTGCTGCTGGTCAACCTCAGTGTTGACCCAGGAGTAGGGTCGATTCAGCCCCAACTAGTGGGGTAGCATTGATTTAGTACAGGGCTGTCTCATCAAGAAGAAAGCAAAGGTTCTAGAAAGCCTTTTTAGGTTTGGAGTCCTGGAGACTTTCCTTGGCATGTTCTCCTCTGCTCTTAAGCCAGAGGTGTGTGTTTACACTAGAGGGAGGTTTGTGCTGTGCAGGAGGTGCTGTGTGTGGACTAAGACTGAGGTCTGCTAGCTTGGAGGCCCCAGTTTGGTTTGTGGAGATTACGATATAGGGTGGCAACACTCTATTCTATTTATTTCTAAAATGCGTGGTCAAATAAAAATAATTCAACCAACAGGCAGGTAGAAGCTCCAACCTGAGTTGCTTTGGCTGGCAGCAACCAGAAGTGATGCCTCCCCTGTACCCCAACGCCTTCTGATTTTCTCTGGGGGTCCCCTGCATGGATATCCACGATTACTGGATTGTCTTCAAAGGCAGTTTGGATAGGTGCAGCTCAACACCTGTGAGCATGTGGTGAGCAGTCCTGGCTGAGGGCAGGCTGGTGGTCCTGGGCACACCCGCCCCTGGCCTCACTGGCTCCAGATCAAGGCAGTCCAGTGTAGAGCAGAGGAGGTGGGGACGAGGTACTCGTGAGCCGGCTCTTGGCCACTTGTGAAGGGGAGGTCAGGGCCCAGCCTCAGAGGGCACTCGCTCAGCTCTTAGGGTCCCAGGAGATGTCTACCCTGAGAAGGGGTGAGCCGTTCCACCTGGGAGACTCTGTACCTCTCATCGGGCTGCGCTTCGTCATAGAGGAGGACGCTGGACCGTGTTTGAAGTCTGACCATTTTACTTAAAACCATTCCGTAAATCAGCAAGGATGACATAGTTAAAATATTTCACATTATTCTCAATAGTTGGCCTAGACATTTCCTTGTCTGGGCATGTGGTTTATCCAGGTTTAAAGAATTATTATTTGCTCTTAAAAAAAGGGCTTACAGGTCACTGTTTCCTTTTGACTTTTTTTTTAAAGACATGCCCCTAAATTTAGTCTCCCAGGAGACTAAAAGACACAACTTTTGAGGGGACAAGAATTTTTGAAGGGACCAAGATTTGATTCATCCAGCGTTTTTTTCCTTCTCTGCTCCCATAAGAGTTCTTAAAATCCGCTTTATTGAGGTAAACTTTGCATACAGTAAAATGCTCTCAGTTGGTGGGTTTGACTATTGAACAGACCATGTACCCAGAATGCTTCCATCTCCCGCAGGTTCCGTTTGCCTCTTCCCAGCCGGTCCCCACCCCCACCCTGGCCCCAGAAACCTCTGAGCTGCTTTCCATCCTCAGAGATCAGATTTGTCTCTTAGGGTTTCATGGGAATAGGGTTCTATGTTACGCCCCCTTGTGTGGCGGTGTCCTCCTGCAGCAGAATGGGGAGTGGCCCCGCGTTAACACATGCACCTTAGAAGCCCATTCGTCTTTGCTGCTGAGTGCTTCTGACGTACGGGTGCTGCTTGGTTTTCATACCAGCAGGTGCACCTCTGCCCACCTAAGGCGGCTCACCTAGCCCCCACCCCGCCCCTGGGGAACGTGTTTCCAGTGCAAGTCCTCCGTCCTGCCTTGTTGCCTTGACCATATGTGTCTGCAGGTTGGAGAACGCCTTGAGGAACTTTGCCTGTCTAACCACCGGGGACGTCATCGCCATCAACTACAACGAGAAGGTGCGTGCGTTCTGGCAGCTGAAGAGGGGGTTCTTTTTAAGCAGGGTCGGCCTGGGTTTTATCAGCTAGTTGCTGCCTACTGTTTGCTTTTAAATTGTCATGCATTGTACCAACTCATTCATCAACTCTTGTTTGGGGATCAGTTACACTGACAGCTGTGTGGTTTGATGTTATCTTACTTACGGTGGCTCCGTGTACCGTCATGAGCAGCCTGCTGATTCTGCCTGGATTAAAAAGATTTCGCTTGGAACCTGAAATATGAACCAAGCTCCATTGCTGGGCTGAGTGCCAGCCTGGGAACCAACCAACTCAGGCTCTTGTCCTTTGAAGCAGTGTGCCCTCACAGAGCTGTCGTGCAAGGCTCTCCAGGCACGGTGGGGTGGCCTGGAAGGGGGCCTGGCTGTGCCTGGGAGCAGGGCTTCCAGCGCTCACTTCTCATGGAGAGCCCATGGCCTCTTCCTCCTTCCTCCTGTCGTTTTTCGTTTTCCCGGTAGAGGCTTGCTTATGCATGACCCTTCCTGATACAGTCTGCCAGGTCTGAGTTCCTCTAATTTATGTCTCAGATCCCATGCCCCTTAGTGCCTGGGCCTGGATGGTTTTGTTATTTTTGTATTGTGAGAGAGGGTGGACTGAATAGATTATACCTAGAAGAAACAAAAAGAGAAAAGCCGGTTTGGACTTCCACTTTGGGAAATATAGAAGACTAGATTCTCCAAAGGACCCTTCTGATAAAATGCAATCAAATCAGGGTAAAACTTAGATTATTAATTCATGGTTGGCATTGCAAAAAACACTGGAAATAAATCCCTCAGCGGCATTGCCTGGGGCAGATGGCCATATCCATGCTTAGTGGGAGATGTCCAAGTGGAGCTGCTGGAGCCCTCCCTCAGAGGGGTGGGGCCCTGAGGCAGGGGTCGCCTTCCAAGAGAAATAAACCCAAGTTCTGTCTGGGAGAGGCACCGGTTTTGTGAAGCCCTTGGGATTGCTACAGATTGAAAAGCAAACTGTGACTCTCGATAAAACCACCAGCCACTCAAAACAGAAACAACCAAACAGATAAAATAATCATGTGTGAAACATTCAAAGAAATAACAGATTCAGATTGGGCACTCAGCAAAAGGCTGTCAGTAATAACCAGGAAGATTTGAAAAGCAGTCAGAGAGTTAGCAACTAGGCACAACAGAAAGAGAATTAATGAGGTGAAAGAAAAATATGGAAGAATAGCAGGATTCAGCCCAGAGGAGAAAGGAGATGCACGCTGGTGAGGTTGAGATCTTGGAGTTAAGGAGAGAGTCCGACAAGGGTTCCGTGATGATCCTAGCCAGGGAAAAGGGAGGAGGGATGATCTTTTGAAGAGGTAAAACTGAACGTTTTTAGAATTGGCGGTCAACCCATGGTCACAGGAAATGTGATGCATGTCCAGCGGGGTGGGTGACTAAGGAACCTTATGGGTCAAATGTTGACATCCAACTTGAACCCTTCCTGGAAAACGTCTGCCAAGTAGTGAGCATAGAGGCAGCCCTCCCTCTGCAGCGGTGTCGCTGCTGGGGAGGGGTGGGGTGGGTGCTGGTGGTGTGGCCATTCCAGGACCATTCCACCAGTTTCTCTTCTCCCCCAGATCTATGAGCTGCGGGTAATGGAGACCAAACCTGACAAGGCCGTGTCCATCATCGAGTGTGACATGAACGTGAGTGGCCTTTGTCTGGTCAGTAGGGAGCCCCAGCCTGGAGGACAGCACTGGTGGCCCCAACAGGCCAGCGCCGAGGGGGTGTCTGTCACAGGGCTGTTGAGACTCCTCGGGGGAAAGCCTCTGGGGGTGGCGGCTGGGGGGCGGGGTGGCTAAGTCCCCAGCCAGGGCTCACCTGCCAAGAGTGAGCAGAATTTTTCCGAGCTGTGGCAGCCCACTCAGCCTCCTAAGTAGGGACCAACCTGCAGCATCCTGGGCGGGCCTCCTGAGAACAATGGCAAGCAGCCGAGGCCAGGCCGAAAAAAGCTACGTGCCATCTGCTTCCGCTTACGTAGCCTTGAAATGACAACATTTGACGTGTGGGAGATGGGGTTGCCAGGGATTGGGGGGCGGGTGTGGTCATCAGAGGACAAAATGGGGGACCCCATGGTATTCGCCCGGTGGTGCATGCACTACCCTGCACTGGTGACAAAATTATATAGGCCTTTATCTACACAGCGCAGACGAGTAACGTGACAGTGGGTGTATGTGAGTAAGATGCGAGGACCATGTCATTGTCAAACTCGGTATTGATAGCGTAACAGAATTTTGTGACATATTCCCATTGGGGGAAGCCGAGCAAAGTGTCCAAGGGATCCCTGTATTATTTCTTACGGCTGTGTTTGAATCTCCAACGATCTCAAGTAAAACAAGAAACAACAAGCAAAGAAAGCCCAAGTAGTGCTGTGTCTCATGAGCTCTCTTCCATCTTGGAAACACAGGTGGATTTTGATGCCCCATTGGGCTACAAAGAACCCGAGAGACAAGCCCAGCACGAGGAGGCAACGGTAAGTCACTTCTCCAGCATCTCTTCTTGACCCGCTACAAGCTTGCCTGTCTGGTGAGAGAGCTCTGGCACCCGGTTTTGCCTCTGCTGGTGCTGAAACAGTCATGTGCCCCAGTTCTCTTCTGGCCCTGCACCCAGGGGCCATGAACGGTGTGTCTTAGCTGGCAGGATGCGGGGACTACTATAGAAACGAGAGGTGCTGGCGCCTCCCCTGCCGAGAAGCTCACCCTGTTTTTTCCCTCCCTGTCAGGAGGGTGAAGCTGACCACACTGGCTACACTGGCGAGCTGGGCTTCCGCGTAAGTAACAGGCCGCCCGATTTGCTTTCTTGGCTCTGGCGGCTCACCTGGGATGCAGGGCACCTGCTTCGAGCCCCTGTCTGCATCCGCTGTGGGCATCTGCTGACATCCTGCCCCGGGACCCTGCACATGTACCCGGTGCTTTCGGAGGCTTTAGGCCCTTCCACAGCCATTCTCTTGCAATCCTCATGGCAGCCCCTACTTTTCCTGTTTCCTTTGAGTCACTTAGAGTCATCAAATGTTGTCGTGTTTGCTTTCTCTCTCGCTCTCTCTCTCTAAAACCATGTCCTCTTATTACTGTGCCTACACCACTTCAAAGTACACTGCAAGCTTGGCCCTTCAGGCTTGCTGGGAAACAAGTGGAGGCCACTGGGCAAGGCCCTGGGTACTGGGAGGGGGCAGGGGGTGCAGGACTGGGCAGGTGGAGAAGTGGAGCTGCTGGGCAGCCACCAGTGAGGCCTTACCCACACACGGGGTGCTGAGCTGGGATGGCTGCTGGAGGGTGGGCAGCTTGGGGCATGGTATATCCTTGGGCCAGGTGTCCCCCAGGACCCAGCCAGCTATGGGCTCAAGCACAGACCTCTCCCTCCATCGGTCTAGGCCTTCTCTGGCTCTGGGAACAGATTGGATGGGAAGAAGAAGGGCGTGGAGCCCAGCCCCTCCCCAGTCAAGCCTGGAGACATAAAGAGGTGGGTCTGCTCTGCTCCTGCCAGTGCCTGTCATCATCCAGCAAGGATCTGTACCAGACCCTGGGGTCAGCAGCCTCACTTGCACCCTGGAGACAGGATTTGCAGGGCTGCTACTGCAGGCCCCACATATTGGAACTTCAGCCAGAGGCCCCCCACTGTTGCCCAGCCTGGGAGCCCCCAAATCCACATTACGCTGAAGGCAGGGCCCCGCTGTCTCTGAAACTTATGACATTCTGGGGGTGCCTTGGTGGCGACCCAGAACTCATTCTTGGCCTCTGTCATGTACCTTCCTAGTTACTTGTCTATATTCCTTCTACTCAGAAGTCCCCATTCCCATGGATTAAGGCCCACCCTCTTTCTCCCATCAGCTGAAAGGATCTTTGAAGATCTGATTTCCATATGGGCTCCCTCACAGGCCCAGGGCTTGGGACCTGAACGTGTTCTGTGGGGACACGATTCCATCCAGAACCAGGCTGCTGGGTGACCCATCCCTCCCACCCCATCTTTGTGGTCTGGGGTCTGCCCTTCTACTCATCATGGGTGGTGCTTCCTTGGGGAAGCACATCGGGTTTTCTCCATCCCCCCCCCCCCCCCGGAGCCTCCTGCTGTCACCTGGACCCCTCAGGCTTGCCTCCCTGAATCCCTGTGCCAACCTCTGCCCAGTCCCAGGGGTCTCCTGAGATACCACCTGGCTATACCCCTCTCCTAGTCAACCCCTGCTGGTCCCTGTTCAGGTATCTGCCTTTTTCTTGTTTTGTGATGTCAAATAATTGATGAGGTTGTGTCATCTCAGTGTCCCTTAAATGAGGACCACTGCCTCACTGGTGTGTCTGTGTCGATGGGCCCAGAAACCACCCTGGCGATCTCCTCCTCTGGCAGTAGGGGTACGGAGAATGCCGGGAGGGGCTCCACCTGTTCTCTTGAGGAGTGGGGTGCAGACTGCCGGGAGCTCTGGGAGGATACGGGCAGGGCAGGGGGCCCTCACAACCCCCAGGTGGCCCAGGGTCCACAGGCTGTTCACGTCCTGCACTGAGGCTCCCCCCTGGGAGGGTGGGGGGGCCCCGAGGCCGAGTGCGACCAAGAGGACACGCCTGCTGCTCCGCCAAAGTGAAGCTCAGTCCTGATTCCCAGAACTGACATTTCTCCTTTTCTCTGTAGAGGGATTCCCAATTACGAGTTTAAACTCGGTAAGATCACTTTCATCAGAAATTCACGTCCTCTGGTCAAGAAAGTGGAGGAGGTGAGTTTATGTCACTGGTGCGGGAAGTTCTACCTGCTAACGAGGATGAGGTCCTCGCTGTTCCTTCAGGGTGTTTTGAGGCTCCTCCACTCTGGGACCTCCTGTGATCAGTGGGAGACTGAGGTACAGGGCATTAGAGGAGGTTTTCTGTGAGGTAGAGGGCAAGAAGAGACATCAGGCACACAACTGGTGCCCAGCTCAGGCCTGTCCACCGCAAGTGGCCACAGCACAACAGTACCTGGCCTTGGCCACGGTCAGTTATCACCCACAGAGCCTCGGGAGGTGCAGGCGCCCCTGTCCCTGGCTCCTCACCACATGCATGCACTCACACAGGTGCACAGAGGTGAGCCGCCCACCCACCAAGCATGCCCAGGGCTCGAGGCAGGGTCCCTGACCACCATACCACCCACCTTGCTGATGTCACCTCTGGAAATGGCCTCTGCAGACCGATCTCCCTCAGCCTGGGGAAGGGTAGGCCTCACATGGAGAGCGGTGACAGGTGGTGAGGGAGAGACCAAGGGTCACAGAAATTCATCCGTAAGACCCGCATGCCCTCCCTTGGTCCTGCTCTCTGCAGGCTGCCACTGCAGCCAGCCAGCACAGCTTGGGCTCAGCCACCAGAGTCTGGCGTGTGTTTCTCAGACTCCAACAACACTGCCCATCACTTTCCTGGCTCCTCATTTTGAAGATGTGAACAGGGGGCACTGGGAGTAAGGCCGAGAGCTGACTTGCCATGTGCTGGTGAGCAGAGACCACCAAGTAAATCCAGCCTCAGTCCAGTTCCTGCTGCAGAACCACTGCTGGCCTTCCAGACTCTGAAGCAGCCATGGTGCAGCAGTCAGGCCTCCCCTCCAGTTCTTCTTCAAGGCACTACCTGTTTCTTTGCTGACTGCTGGCCTCGTTTGCTGAGAGCCAGAGCCTGATTTGGGCTAGAAGCCTCCACTGGGCACTCTCCTGGCCAACTGGGGCCTGGAACTCCTCGATTTAGAGAAGGGAGGGTGAGGGTGGCGCCATGGCTGAGTGCATTACCTATAAATAAATACAGACAATGTATGCTAAAGATGGGCTGGAAGACCCAAATTGAGCTCCACTCCACCGTGAAGAGCCACAGAACCTATGATAAAAGGCAGTAAGCTAATAAAAGCAGTGGTTGAGGAGGCCACTGTGGAGAATTTCTGGGAGCCCCAGAGCTGGGCAAGTGGTCACTGAACTGTACAGACCATGGCCAAGCAGCGTCCTCAGCTAACTGCCGGGAAACCCAAGGAGCCATGACCTAGACAGCCCCACAGGTGCCTCTGGAAGTGGTGGATTGACAACAGAATGCCAGCACCCCCACCCCCATCCTCACACACAGGGAGGCTGGAGGGTCATCTTTCAGCAGGGGGATCACGGAAGGTCTTCAATTGGCGCTCCTCAGGCACAGCAGACACAAGACCAAATGACAAGGGTAAATTAGGAGCCCCTTGCCCAAGGAATGTGGACGCCTTGGGGCGTCTCCCCTGCTTAGATGCTGGGCAGCCAGGTGTGCTCACTGCGCTTTGAGGGGAGAAGGAACTTCTCTGGACCATCCACTGTGCCTAAGAAAAGATACCTAAGGATACCAACTGCAGCATTCCCCTTAGGTGGCTACTGGCCAGCCTGCCCTAGAGTGAGAGCCACAGTTGGGGAGGTCTCCAGTGTCAACGTCAAATAAGGATTCCAGAAAAAGCAGAGAAGCCAAAGGAACAGAAATTGTCAGGGAGGTAATCTCCCCAAACTGAAGCGACAGGTTTGTCAATTGAAAGGGTCCCCAAGTGCCCCATACTGAGGCAAAGATGCCAAAGCTCCTGGCAAAAGAAGGAACCCTCCCATGGGACAGGCATGGCATCAGCCTCTCACAGGACACAGGGAGCAAGAGGAAGGCGGAGCAGCGTGTCCTCAGTTCCAAGGGGAGATTTTTCCAATCTGAAGTCCTGTAGTAACCATTCTACCAGGGAAGCTGAGAGTAGCAGAAAAACGTCTTTGGATATAAAAGAGCTCAGGAAGATGCTCTTCGTGCATCCTTTCCCAGGGAGCTACAGGATGACGTCCCCACTGCAGTGAAGGAGTGAGGCAGAAATAATGCGGGCTGTCCCCAGAGCCACCAGCCACGTCTAGAACATGGCCAGTGCATGCACGGCAGCCCAGAGACCCTGGGAGACGTACTGTCTTAAAGCCAACGGTGGGAGAAGAGTGAAGCTAAAACACAGCTATTCAAGGCAGGAGGAATGGGTGGGCAGCTGGCAGGAAAGGAGAACAAGACAGCTCAGCCGTGATCACAGCAGTGGAATCACCAAGTACCATGAGGGGCCCATGCTTTAGGACCTAGGTAGGGCAGAAAGAGTCATTCCTCCAGATGAGCAGGTCAGTGTGTGAGAAGAGGGCCATGTCCCGGGAAACAGGCTCTTCTGAAGGGCTCAGGACAGATAAGCCCTCTGTCTGCTGGTGGGAGAAGGTCTTGGTAGAATGTCTGGGGGCTGGTTAGATTATATTAAAGGCCTTAAAAATATGTGCGCACTTTTACTCAGGAGTATGTATTGGACTGCTCACCACAGCAGTTAAAATTCTGAAAACCAGCCTGATCGAGATGGCGGAGGGAGATGTTCCTGTGGTACCCTGGCGCTGGGGCACAGCCTTCAGCCAAGTGGCTTCTGAAACAGGACGCGACACCAGAGGTCAGGCTTGAATCATTTGATTTAGCTGTGCAGCAGAACACAAAGCTTTGTGGGTGCCGTGGCAAGTTGGGGCAAAGGAGGTAGAAGCAGCTACTGATTTTATACATGGCAAGATGTGAAATATTCAGGTAAGGCATTGTGGACCAGTCATCAGGCAGGTTAGGAGTTATAACCATATTTGGGCTAGGCAGAGGCATGTTTTTACTGACTCATTGACCCTTATGCTGCACATGTGTGAGGGACCTTCCGGCTCGTGAACGTGACCATCTTGCTTTGAAGTTAATGTCGGCCAGCTGGTGTAGTGACTGCCTCGCTTAGAGTTAATGGCTGCCAGCTAACTATGGCTCGGTTGATAGCCTGTGGCAAGTTCCATATTCCAGGTACCGTCCACCACAGAAGCTTTTCGCTACCAGCAAGACCTGGCAGAACCGCCTATGTATATCAGGCAGAGCTCCAGAAGACAGTCGAAGGACTGTGGTAACAGATAAAGGCCCTTCCATCTCCTTCCGGCTCAGTGGGGATGGAGCCAGCCCACATACCCAGTGCAGATCCCTGGTCCCAGTTCTGGAGGAAACACAGTAACTCGCATACACATACTGGGAGTGTGTATACCTGACCCGGTTTGTCTGGTGGTGGCCTGAAGGACTCTCCATCCCAGGAGCTGCCCTGCGTGTAGGAGGAGGCTCACCAGTTAAGTGGCTGCATGGGGCAGGGCACCACTGGCTCAGGACACTGCAATGCCCGGAACCCTGAGAAAACTCTTTTCTAGGAAGAGGGGACATTCGTAGTCCATGGAAGTCAGGGAATTCCTAGGGCCACATGTGTATGTCCAAGATAAGCCAGTGCACCCAGAGGACCTGGGCAGTCCCTTTGTTTTGTCCGGGAGCTGTTCTCTAAACTCATTGTGTGGATAAGCCCTGAAGCAGAGTCCTTCACAGGTCAATCTGTAAAGACTGTGAAAGGTGTTTCCATTTTTTTTCCTTTTTTTAGCTCCTGGCATTCACCAGCTGGATACAAGCATAAGGAACAGACATCTCAGAGTCTACATTCCAGTGATAACTTAGTAAAATATAAATATTTAATACTGTCTAGGTTTCAACAAAAGGTTATAAAACATACAAAGAAACAGGAAATGATGGCCCAGGCAAAGGAGACTATTAAAGCATTACAGACCATCACTGAGAAGGATCAGACCTGGGACATCCCAGAAAAAGACTTAAAAAAAAATAGTCCTACATGTGCTCAAAGAGCAAAAGGAATGAAAGAGAGGCAAGGATCACAGTAACACAAGGGCTCAGCAGTAGACTGGAGCTGACAGAAAGAATCAGAGAACTTGAAGATAAGTTGGTTGAAAGGAAACCTGAGGAACAGAAAGAGGAAAGAATGAAGCAAAGTGAGTGAAATATTGGCTAAAAACATCTCACATTTAATGAAAGACATGAATATACACATCTAAGATGCTCAGTGAACTCCAAACAGGATAAACCCAAATATACACACGCCACGTCATGTTATAGAGAATTCTTAGAAGCTGAAGAGAGAAACAACATCTCACATACAAGTGAGCCTGAATAAGATTAAGTGCTAGTTTCTCATCAGAAATCATGGAGGCAAAAAGGCAGTGAATTAAATATTTACAGTGGGGAATGCAAAAAATTGCCAAGCAACAACTCTCTGTCAAACCCATCTTTCAAAAATGAGTGAGAGAGTAAGACATTCCCAGATAAGCAAAAGCTGAAGGAGTTTGTCACCACTAGACCAGCCCAACAAGAGATCGTAAGAGAGTTCTTCTGCAGGTTGAAAGGAAAGGACAAAAGAAAATAGATCAAAGCCACGTAAAAAAATAAAGATATCCACTGAGGGTAATGACATGGGAAAACATAAATGCTAGTACTGTTTTTGGTTTGTAACTACTTTTTCCTTCCTACAGAATCTAAAAAGCAAATGCATAAAATGTAATGATAAATTGAGGGGGCCATGGTGGCTCAGCTGGCAGAGTTCTCGCCTGCAAAGCTGGAGACCTGGGTTCAATTCCTGGTGCCTGGCATACAAGACTAATCAGTGGTTTTGACTCATAATGTATAAACTTGTAATTTGTGACCAGAAATACGTAAAGGTGGGGGGACAAAGGAGTTTAGGACGGTCTCTGTGTACTATTGAAGTAAAATTGGTATCGAAGCAAAGGAGATTGTTACAGGTTTAGGGTGTTACATTTAAGCCCCAGGGTAATGACAAATATCGGGGCGTATGCAAGCTCATAGAAACAGAAATTGGACTACAGGTTGCCAGGGTGGGAGCACACAGGGATTGGGCTCTCTGTTTGGAGAGTCGGGAAAGTTCTAGTAATGGAAAGTGGAGAGGGCACCATAACAGTGAATGATTAACCCCATATGGTGTGCTTGGGAGGGGCTGAGATGGGAAAATTTATGTTGTAAATGGTCCTACAATTAAAAAAAAACACAGGGATGATGGCAAATGCAATACATGATTGTGGATGAGATCTAGCAAGGGAGGATGAGACTCATTATTGGGACATATGAAATAATCAGAATATAGTCTAAACTTTAGATCAGTGTTAAATTTCCTGCATTTGGTGACTGCACTGTAGGTGGTTCCCTAAGTGTACATCCTTGATCTGAGCGTATATGTATGTATCAGTCTTAAGTGTTCAAGGAGCATGATGTATGCGACCCACACTCAGATGTTCAGTAAATGGATTGATAGAGATGGAGAGGTCGAATGATACAGCAAATGTGATAAAATGTTAAAAACTGGTGGATCTGAGTATCTGATGGGGGGTGGGTAGGGGTATGCTGGAGTTCTCTGTATGGAATTTGTATTATTTTTAACTGTCCTGTAAGTTTGAAAGTATTTCAATATAAAAAGTTAAAATGTTCTGAATACCTGGAAGTAACTTGAATGGCCAGTGTTAGACGACTGGCGCTCCCACAGAGTGGAATTCTCTGAGGCCTTTAGGGTATATTGGATAAGAAACTAGGGGCTTAAGACTGAGGGGGAGAGAGTGGGGAAGTAGTTCATACAGCCATATACAGTAAGTGGACTGGAAATCTCATTTTGGGGTGGTGAGTTATGGGTGCTTTCTGTTTTCTTGGTGTTTGCATTCTGTAGCTTTTTACATTGAACATGTGATGAGTTTGTAAAAGAATATGCATTCAACCTGAGAATATGGATTGTGGGAGGCTCTTAGCTGTGAAGCTAGGACTTTGTTTCTCAATTCAGTACGTTATGACCTGTATTTAATATTTCAAATACATTTTTTTTTGTTATGAATAACAGGGATAAGGAAAACAGTCAACAGAATAAGACATTTATTTTAAACTCCCATGGATTTTCTGAAAATAGTGTTTTACCTTCACCCTTAGGATGAAGCTGGAGGCAGATTCGTCGCTTTCTCTGGAGAAGGACAATCCTTACGTAAAAAGGGAAGAAAGCCTTAAGTTGGAGCTGTTGACTGATTGGACAATAAAATAATAGCTTGCAACACCTTGGTTTTTAGTTACTGGCTCTGACAGGGATGAGACTGTCATCAAGAACCTCTGCTACTTGAAGTTTGTTTAGAATCAGCAAATTTGACCTGGAAAGGTAACAGCAGGTTTTCCTGGTTGTGTGCTGGATTTTGAGAAAGAGAAAACTGTATCTGAAGCCCCTAGGTGGCTCCTCATTCCTGATAAAACTACTGGAGGAGGGTGCATTGTTCTGAACTGAGATGTTCTATTTTTTCACACTCCTATCTTTTTCCAGGTCGATTGCTTAGACCTTGCCTTTAGATATGTGTTTTCTATAGATATGTACTCTATAAATAGTGGTTAACCTGCTGCTCTTCCTGGATCTACAGGGGTGTTTCTATTTTTATTTTGCATATTGTTTTTTTTTCCCAAAAGTACCATTCCTTGGAAGGAATACCTATCCGGATGAGTGCCCACTTTTATTTCATAATGGAAATAAATGTGGCTCCTGAATGTACCTGTTCTATAATAAAACAGCTTTATGGTGAAGCACAAATGAATATTAGAATAACTATATGCGGCCAGCCCCTCATTCTGTCTATCCTCCCAATTGTAATGCACCAAATAATCCAGAGCCCTGCAGGCCTGTCTTTATGTTTGATTAGTATTAACTTGGTCTCACATCTTCACTTTCTAAAATATGAGATCTCTTGAAATACGAATCCAATTATTTTAATCTCTTCTATATCTTGAAAATAGTTAAGAACTTAAAATAAAAACAGGCAATGCCGAAAACCTGGGTTGCCTCTGAACGTTGGACTATGGCAGTAGGGATTGTCGTGGGGCCGCGCTGACCCGACTCTGAGGTCCAAGTGCCCCTCTTTCCACCTGGCACCTGGAAGAGTTCCTCCCAGACAACCGGGGGTGGGAATGCCCAGGCCCCTCTGTGTGGACTCGGGCTGGCGATGCTTGTAGGCAGAGGTGTCTGCCTCTGGACTGGGCCCTTCCCAGCCTCAGAGGAGGACAGGCCCCGCCAGTAGGTCCATGTTGCTCAGACCGCGAGGTGTCAGGATCCCAGTGATGCGCCTGGACCTGGCCTGGCCCTTCACCTAAGCGGGGTCAGTTTCCTGCAGAGGTAGAGACAGGCAGCCGCCATCCCCAAGACAGATCGCCGACAAATCGGGGTGCTGTGCATGCGCAGTCCTAGGGGGCCCGGGCCCCGGAGCGTCCGACCTGGCGGCCACTGCTCCCCCTTGGGCTGCAGCCGTCCGCAGACACGGCCTCTCCGGCCGACCTGCACGGGTCGGGCTATCTTCGGAGCCTACGTGACCACCGCCTAGGGCGCCCTGCGCAGCAGGCCCTCCCCGAGGCCGCGGGGAGCCGGGACGCCCATACCTAGTGCGGCGGGTGCTGCCGGCCCCGCCCCCTCCGGGTGGCTTCGGGCGGCTTCGGGCAGTCCACCCACGCCTCTCGCGGCCCCGCCCCCTATGCGTACTCCGGGCCCCGCCCCTTCGGCGCAGCCACTCCGGCTATTATTGGCTGCTCGGCCCTACACACGTCTCAAGGGATGTGCGGGGAGGGGGGGGGGCTTGATGGGCAAACCTCGGAGTTCATTGGTTCCTCTGTCAGTCTGTCTCAGGACTTTTTTCGCTCCTCATTGGCCGAGGTGCTGAAGAGGCGGGGTGGGGCTCGCCATGGCGGACGGCTGCAGCTGGCGGGTAAGCGTGGAGGGGTGCGGAGCCCCGCGGAGGCCGACTGGGACCCGGGACCAGGAAGCCGACCGGGCGCGCCGGCCGCGTGTGGGGGTCTCGGGGGGCGGGGGAGGGTGTGGCGCGGCCCGCTCAGCGCCGCCTTTTCCCGCAGCCGCCGCGCCCGTGCGAGGCCTACGGCGCCGAGTGGAGGCTGTGCCGCAGCGCCCGGCACCTGCTGCACCACCTGTACGCTTTCGGGGAGCTGCCCGCCTGCGAGCAGTGGCGCCGCGACCTGGCCCGCTGCCGCGAGTGGGAGCAGCGCCGCAGCGCCGAGGCCCAGGTGGGCGCGCCGCTGGGACCCCGTGACACCCTACCCGCCCCCCGCGCCCCTCTCTCTCCTCCCCCTGCCTCCCCGTTTCCCTCCATCCCGCGCCCCTCTCCCTCCTCCCCGTCTCCCCCACCCGCCTGCTTCCTTCCACCCCCACTCGCGCCTTTCCCACCTCCTGGGGTACCGGGCGGTCTGGGGGATCCACTCGTGGTGGGGTGGGATGAGCGGAAGCCGGGAGGCCAGGGAAGGGCTGCTTCACCTTTACTGTGATTATTTTGAAACACGGAAGTGGGAACCAGGGTGACACATCCATCATAAGTGAAAGTCAAAAAACTGGGAAAGGCAGCTTGCATCTATATGGCAAGAGATGGGGGACCTTAATACATATATAAAACAGCTTTTATATATCAAGAAAAATGGGGATGATTTCAGAATAGAAAAATGGGCCAAGAGCACAAAAAAAGCAGTGCATTAAAAAAGGAAACCAAATGGCCTAGATTTCCAAGTTAAAAAGACAGCGATTTTGCCCAGTGGTCTTTGGGGTGTCCAGTGGAATTGGAACACCCTGTGTCGAGGCCTCTTTGCATGTCAAATGCATACCTGTTGGCCGGGCGGCTTTACCTCCGGAAATTTTTCCTAGAGAGGTAGTTGGGCAGAAGCACACAGTTAAAGGTTCCAGATGTTCATCATTGTTGTTTGTGATTGTGTAGAAGCTAAAAGTGATCTCCTTTCCACTAACAGACAGTTGACGCGGTGCACAGTGGACTGCTGCATAGCTGTTACAGAGACCAGACAGTAATGTGTCCCGGCAGGGAAAGATTTAGTGAAAAAAGGAGACACTGCAGCAGTATATATTCTGTATATATTACTGCTGTACATATATATATATATATACTGCAGGAACACACAATATCCCTAAAATTAAGGCATAAAAAGTGCCAGGGGAGCTGCTTCCACATCGGGGATGGCAGTCTGGTAGTCTTTTGTATTCTACGTTGCATTTCTGTTTTTGAGAGTTTTGAGAAATTGGAGCTTGAGCACAGACAGACATAGGCAGATGGAGAAGTGGAAATTATGTGTGCAGAGAGGTCTGCACAGTGCCTGGTACAAGGCAAAGGGTGGCCCGTGTCGTGCTAGTCTGACCCTTGCATGTCCTTGAGGGAGAGAGGCTAGAGAGAAGGCCTCTGCCTGGAACAGTCCGTGGCATACAGCCTCATGCCCACCGCATGCCCACAGGTCTGGGCCCTGGGGGCAGGTCTTTCCCCTCTATTCCTCCCTTCTGGCCACCACTCCCCTCTGCAGGCCCCAAGGCCACCCTTCCACTCGTTCAGGTACCTTTTCTCACAGCACAACACTGCCAGCCTCGGTCTTAGCAGGTCAACCCAGCTGTCAAGCCCTGAGGCCCTAGAGGATACAGGTTAATCTTTACTCCAACAGTAGCTTGTGAAAACGAATGATGTAGATCTATGTGAGCGGATATGGAACAACTGGCAAGTTATGCTAGTGTAGGCAACCAGGCTGTGGAGCGTGGGAGTGGTGCATATGACCTGTTCCACTTGTCCATCTGCTGGGGAGGGGTTGGTGCGGGGGCCTTGGGCCCAACCTGCGGCAGGAAGTGATGGGGGTCCCATTTGCACAGCAATCCCTTTGTGAGAGTGAGCGGGCGCGAGTCCAGGCCGCACAGAAGCACACCCCGGTGTGGGCCCTGAGGCAGAGCCCCCCTGCAGATTGGCACCGCCCACTGCCACAGGACAAGGACGAGTGACAGCGCCTTGGCTCTGGCCTGCCCGGCTTCCGCACAGCTGGCTGAAGCAGGGCTCCAGTGGGTCTGTGCGCGCTCTCACGTGGCCTGAGACACAGGGCAGGAAGACTGCAACCCCTCTGGCCCCAGCCTCAGTTGCGTGCAGCTTGCAAGACAATTGCAAGGCAGCCAGCGTGCAGGAGAAGGCAGTGCTGGGCCTGGAACTCTCAGGTGAGCTCCTGGGGGTTACCCCCCTGACCTGTGTGGACACGTGGGAGGGTCAAAGGTGGCTGTGAGAGGCCGAAGTATGTGCCCAAAAAAT
The DNA here is from genome assembly GCA_004026745.1 of Myrmecophaga tridactyla. Taxonomy (NCBI): domain Eukaryota; kingdom Metazoa; phylum Chordata; class Mammalia; order Pilosa; family Myrmecophagidae; genus Myrmecophaga; species Myrmecophaga tridactyla. Next base: position 93,135 of record PVIY010001808.1, on the reverse strand, counting down.
ACATGTTCCTCATCCCTGGGGGCGTGAGCCCCTTGTAAATAGGATCTTTTGAAGATGTTGTTTTTAGTCAAGGTGTGGCAAACTGAACCTTCACCTAGAATACCAGAGGCCTTCTAAAGAGACCCTACAAGTCACAGAAGCAAGACAGCACACTGACATGTGACAGAAGCAGAGATATAAGCCAAGGAACCCCAAGGATTACTAGCATTCAGCACTACAGCACTACAGATTTTGGGGAGAAATCCTGGTCTTGGCTACTGCCTTGATTTGTACTTCTGGCCTCTGAAACTGTGAACCAATAAATTCCTGTTGTTAAGCCAGCCCGTTGTGCGGTATTTCTCATAGCAGTCTGGCAGCTAAATGGTTGTGCTGCCAGAAGTGTCTGTCCTGGTCCTTGGGAAAAAGGTGGGCACACCTCGGACCTGGCACTCCCACCGCTGGGCCATGTGCACGTGCTCTCAGGGGTGGCAAGGCTGTGACTAGGAGGCACTGCCCCCAGCACCTGTGTACCAGCTCTCAACCCTCACAGCCCCACACCTGGGCTCTTTGGAGAAGGGTTTCAAAAGATGCACACGGCTACAGTACACACACCTTGCGTCAAAAGAGTTTGTGGACTCCTGGTTTAAAAACACCCAAAATGTGGACTTTGGATCTCCTTCCCTCAAAATTTCCCCTAGCTGTTTTTAGGAAACCTGGAATGTGACAAGAGCCATTCCGTATGTTGGATTCCAATTCATAACTAAAAATAAGACCCACATTTGGCAGATTTCGCACCGAACACATTACTCAGGCAGTATTAAAATCTTGCATAGGGTGGTGCTATTGTGGCTCAATGGCAGAATTCTTGCCTGCCATGCCAGAGACCAGTGTTTGATTCCCAGAGCCTGCCCATGTGCAAGAAACAAAAAAAATTAAGATTTTGTGTGCTTCTGCTCCCTAGATGATTTTTAAATCTGTATATGAATGAACAAGAACCCTAGTTCTTGGAGAAGACTCTTACAACAATACATGAGTCAGCGTTTTGTGGTCGCAGTGGCCCCACTGTGTAATGGGGACACACCACTTAGTGCCTCATCCACAGCTGGGCCCAACCTGGCTGCAGCAAACACTTTTGATTTCATAATTTGAGCAAAATCAACTCTTCAGAAGGGCATCAATCAATACAGCTCCCCTACTCTCGTGCGTTTTCTGCTGCACACTCTGGAGTCACTCTCTGGTCTAGGGTGGCAGTGGTGTGTGCAGCGGCTCTATGATCATGAGTATGAAGAGGCAGTCCCACCCATCCCAGGGGGGCACCTGGATGTTGGTATCCCCATCCTCTCCCTGGAAGTGGCTGGATGAAGAGCAAGCACTTCTGGCCAAAGAGAAGAAAGGGAAAACCTGCTAATCTAGAAGAATTTTCCCCATGCTTCAAAAGATAAACCTGAATTTTTTCAATCTGCAGGTAGTGCCTGGAATTGCAGCAGCTACCTTGGGCCCTCTGGGTGGGTTTAAGAGGCATGGAGGAGCCTGGGAACCCTGGTGGGTGCACCTGCACCCAGGAAGCTGCAGGACTTGAGGGTCGGTCTCCCTGGCTCACTTAGTTTCACATGCTTTTTGAGGCTGCTCTGCACTGGGGCTGTGCCGCGGGCAGCGGAGTGCACTGACAGGAATCTACTGCTAAGCCTTTGGCTCTTTTCTATCCTCTGGATGTACAAGTCCTCCTGCTATAATGCCACTTTTGTATTTTACCTTCTCACCTCACTATTCGACAAGTCCCACGCCAGCAGGTACTCTCTCTGGATAGATGTTCCCTGGTGAAATATACAGATTCATTTTTTACAACATCCTAGGGTCTACTGCATGCTTGGCAAGGGTTGTGGCTCTGGGATCATAGGTCTTTACCAGACAAGTAGCTTTCCACAGAAGTAATGTTCCTAGGGAGATAGATGTGAGCATTGAACATGAATAAATAAGAATTTAAAACAGGGGTAAGCACTATGAAGAAAACATACTTTAAGTACTAAGATACAGCAGTGTTCTCTTGACTTTTTGGAAAAAGCCCAAATATTTTACATTATGATGTTATACATTTACATAGAACATCTAAAGTTGAAACAACTTTTATAAAGCAGTATCTGTACTTGTTTGAAGCACTTTACGTTTTTTTAGTCACTGTCATTCAAAATAAACTACACACAACTTGCATGTAACTCAAGGAAATTATACTGAGTTAAAAAACAAATCTTAAAGGATACGTGTAGCATGATTTCACTTCTGCAGCTGGTGAAATAATGTAATTTAGAGCAGAGGTCAGGTTCCTGGTTGCCAGCAGGTAGGAAGGAGGGAAGGTGTATGGTTATTAAGGGGATAACAGGGTCTTGTGGCGGTCCTGGTTACACAAGGCTACACATGAAAAGTTGCATCAAGCTGCAAGCACACAAGCTGCCATGACCCATGACTCTATTATACGACCTAATGGGCTGAAACGTACTGTTTTGGTAAGCACTGGTCAGGAGTGGCTGCGTTCACGACCAAAAAGACCTGAGTGCTTAGGTGAAGTTTTTATCCAAAACTGGTAAGACTTTTTAAAATAGAAGTGAGCTACAGACTAGGAAAGGACAATCTAAATTCCTATTTAAATGAAACATTTCCCTGGTATCTACAGTGAGGTAGTTAAGATCCCAAAGCCTTTCTGAAGGTGTGATTCCTGTCAGTAGGAGAAATGTCTCCGTCCCTGCACAGCAGTTTCCCCATTTCCAGAATAACAGCGCCTGAATACAGACCATGGTGGCCTATGCCCAGCTCAACCCCATGAAGGACACCTTTATCAGGTAGGCATCCCTCGCCTCCACCCTTGGGGTTACTTTGTACCTCCTGCTGGCGGTGTTTTAATCACACTGGGATTTTCCCTTCGGCCTATGTGTTCCCCAGTGGAGGGTAGTGGGCAAAGTCTTGGCCATCTTCCCAGTTCCTGGCAGAGGGAGGGAGCATCTCACCCTACCACTCTCCCGGTGAACTGTGAATCCCGCAGAAGACAAAGATACTTTTGATTAAGCTTATATTTATTAACAGTAGGCCTTACTACGCAAAGCTGACTAGAACTTGGGTCATCATGACTCTCCAGGGAAACGTGTTCTGAGGCCCGCTGCCTGCAGTCCTACTTCTTGAACTCCGTCTGTGTGTACACCTTGGTGATGTCGTTGTACCTGCCTTCAGGGGCCTGGTAATTAGGGATGGGCGGTGTGTGATTTGGCCCTTCCTTCTCAAAGGGGAACAGGCTGGGATCCCGCTTGATGGCCTCTGCGTGGAGCTCCGGGGCCTCGAGCTGAAGTTCCTGCAGAGCTTCCTGTTGGGCCTTGAGCATGGACTGAATGGCGTCCCTCTCCATCTTCTGCTCTTGCTGCTTGTAGAGGGACCACTTCTTCAAAAGCAGAGCTCTCCTCTCCTCTTCCTCAGCAGCAAGCTCCCCCTGTGGCCGCTGCCTGGGACACACAAGTACAAAGGTGTGACGCTGGGGGCTCCAACCCTGCTGGCAGTAGGGCCCGAGTGTCCCCGCTGCCAAAGTCACTACTGAGGACTTGGGAAAAGTACACATTCAGGACAAATTAAAGAATGGAATTTTGAATGTGGCAGCAGATACAACTGACCCTAGAAAACAGTGTCATTTCTTTGAAGAGTTGACAAGATGCAGAGTAAGTCTACATATGTCCTCAACCAGAACAATGAATGAGCTGGAAGAGGCTGGAATCACCTAGTTGGTAACTCTGGAACGTGAATGGACCCTTAAAACAATCCCGGGACTGCTGGAACAGGGAGGGGTGGTGAGCTTCAAGCTTCTGTAAGCTTGTCTGTGCACAAGACAGCGGCACCCATGCAGCAGCAGCTGGCCATCTGGGACTGACCGGCAGGCCAGGGCAGGCAGGGGAAGCTTCCACTCCAGACAGGTGGGGGTTGCAACTTGAGTTCACCTCAGGAAGCTCCCTGAGGACCAATGCAGACAGGAGCCTCCACAGCAGCAGCTTCACGCTTTCCAATCTATCTGGAGATTTAAATCTCCCAATCAATCAGAAGATTTAAAGAAAGTACACTTTTACTTTATTTTTCTTTTTATTTATTTAATTTGCTTTAACAGAATTTTTTTTAGGAGGAGAGCGTGTGTTTGGCAGATTCCAGAAGGAAAGTAAAAACCATACCGCTCCAGCCCTGAAGTAAAAATTCTAAAATCCCTGGGAACTAAAGATTGGAAAAACTAGATTTCCAGAGTGACCACAATACTCTAAATGTCCAACTCTCAAGAAGATTTAGAAAACTTAAAGAGACAGGAAAGTATGACTCAGTCAGGAAAATAAGAATTGGCAGAAGCTATCTCAGAGGAACCGCAATCGTTGGAATTACTAATCAGAGGTCTTAGGTCAGCTCTTTTAAACAAGATCAATGAACTAAAAGGAAAATATAAACAAAGAACTAAAGGAAATTGGGAAAACTGTTTATGAACAAAATGAGAATTTCAGTAAAGAGATAGAAATATAAACAGGTAAATTCTGGACCTGAAAAGTAAAATAACTGAAATGAAAAACTCAGGAAAGGGGTTCAACAGCAGATTTGAGCAGGTAGAAGGAAGCATTTGTGAATTTTGAGATGAATGAAATTATCAGTATGAGAAGCAGAAAAAAAAAAAGAATGAAGAAAAATGAACAGAGTCTGAGGGACCTGTGGGACCCCATTAAGCATACCAACATACAGATTACATTGATTCCAGAAGGACAAGAGAGAAAAAGGGGCAAAAGTATTTGAAGAATAATGGCCGAGAACTTACTCACACCAGATAAAAAGACATGGATATACACATCCAGGACACTCAATGAACATCAAGCAGGAGAAACTCAACAAGACACATTAAATTATCAAAACCCAAAAGTAAAGAGAATCTTGAAAACAGCAAGACCTAAAGAGTATTCGTAAGGGTGACTAAAAAGATAAAAAAGAGAAAAAAAAGATCTGACAATGATAAGATGGTTGAACTAAAAACTGCCTTTACAGTAATAACTTTGATTAAACTCCCCAATCAAAAGATGCATATTGGCAAAATGGATTAAAAAACATGATCCATCTAAATGCCGTTTACAAGATACTCATTTTAGACACAAAGATATAAACAGGTTGAAAGTGGAAGGTTGTAGGGTGGGCCACGGTGGCTCAGCAGGCAAGAATGCTTGCCTGCCATGCCAGAGGACCCGGGCTCGCTTCCCGGTGCCTGCCCATGTGAAAAAAAAAAAAAGAAAGAAAGAAAGTGGAAGGTTGTAAAAAGATACTCCACACAAGTAATAACTAAAAAAGAAAAAAAGTTTGGGTAGCTATACTAATATCAAACAAAACAGACTTTAAATGCAAAAATTTCGTGTTTATTAATAAAAGGGGCAACTGACCAGGAAGAAATAAGGATCATAAATATCTAAGCTCCTAATCAAGGAGCCCCGAAATACATGAGGCAGAAACTGGTAAAAGGGAGTAACAGACAACTCTACTATATAATGGGAGATTTCAACACACCACTGTCTCTAACAGATAGAACATCTAAACGGAGGCTCAATAAAGAAACAGAGAACTTAAATAATACGATAAATGAACTAGACCTAACAGACATATAAAGAACACTGCATCACAAAACAACAGGACACACATTCTTCTCAAGTACTCATGGGTCATTCTCCAGGATAGCCATATGCTGGAAAACAAAAACAGGTCTTAATAAATTTTAAAAGACTGAAATTGGATGTACAACAGTGGCTCAGTGCCAGAATTCTCAGCTGCCGTGCCAGAGGCCCGCGTTCGATTCCCAGAGTCTGCCCATGTCAAAAAAAAAGATTGAAATTATACAAAGCACCTTCTCTGACCATAATGCAATGAAGGTGGAAATCAATAACAAACAGAAACAGGGAAATACACAAAATATATGGGTGTTAAACAACATGCTCTTAAACAATCAATGAGTCAAAGAAGAAATTGCAAGAGAAATCAGTAAACATCTTGACACAAATGAAAACGAATACACAACTCATCAAAACCTATGGGGTGCAGTGAAGCCAGTGCTGAGAGTTAAATTTCTAGCCCCAAACACCTACATTAAAAAGGAAGAATGAGCTAAATCCAACAACCAAACTGAACAACTGGAGGAAGAATGACAAACTAGTCCCAAAAGGCAAGCAGAAGGAAAGAAAGAACAAAGATTAGAGCAGCAGTTAATTTAATGGGGTACAAAGATAAATAAGTAAATAAAACCAAAAGTTGGTTCTTTAAGATCAGTGAAATCAACAAACCCTTAGCTAGAATGTTCTGCCCAATAGTAGCAGAGTATACATTCTTCTCAAGTGCACGTGGATCATCTTCACTATAGACTACACACCTGATCACAAAACAAGTCTGAATAAATTTAAAAATAGTGAAATCATACAAAGTATCTCCTCCAACCACAATGGAATGAATTTAGAAGTCATTAAAGTATAATGGAAAATGTACAAATAAAACACACATTTAAACAGTCAATGAGTTAAAGAAGAAATTGTAAGAAAATTAGAAACTACTTAGAAATGAAAAGCAAACAGAACATATTAAAACTTATAGGACACAGCGAAGACAGAGCTCAGAGTCAATTTTATGAACTAACTTCACATCTTAAGGAACTAGGAAGAGAAGAACAAACTTAACCCAGAGCTAGTATAAAGGAAAAAATTAAGAACAGAGCAGAGATAAATGAAATAGAGGACAGAGAAATAATAGAATCAACAAAGCTAAAAGCTGGTTCTTGAATATCAATAAAATTGACAAACTTTAGGCAGTCTGACAAAGAAGAAAAGACAGAAGATGTAAATAACTAAAATGAGAAAAGAAAATGGTGACATCACTACTGACCTTACAGAAATAAAAAGAATTATAAGAGACTATTATGAACAACCATATGCCAACAAATTAGAAAATCTAGATAACATTGTCAACTTCCTAAAAACACCCAAAGTACCCAAACTGACCCCAGAAGATAGAAAAAATATCAGCAGCCCTCTACCAAATAATGGAAATGAATCCAAAATCAAAAACCTTCCAGCAAAAGTCCGAGACTGGATGGCTTCAGTGCTTAATTCTACCAGACATTTCAGAATTGACACCAAACCTATTCAAATTCTTCCAAAAAAGTTGAAGAGGTGACAATGTTTCCTAACTCATTCTGTGAGGCCAGCATCAATCACTCCAATAGCAAAACCAGTTTGAGACATCACAAAAAAAGAAGGTTATAGACCAATTCTCCCTATTAATATAGATGAAAAATCCTCAAGAAAATACTGGCAAACCAAACCCAACAGCATATTGAAAGGATTATACACTATGACTAAGTGGGATTTATCCCAGAAATGCAAGTGCAGTTCAACACGGTAAGTTCTATTAGTGTAACATATCACATTCATAGAATGAAGGAAAAAAAAAAACACCTGATCATCTCAATAGACACGGCAAAGGGCACTTGACAGTCCAATACCCTTTCATAATTAAGGTCAGAAAACTAGGAATAAACAAAACTTCCACAACATAATAAAGGGCATTTATGAAAATCCACAGCTAATCTACTTAATGGTGAAAGACTGAAAGATTTCCCCCTAATGTTAGGAGTAAGACAGGACTACCCATTTTCCTCAATGCAATTCAACACTATACTAGAAGTCCTAACCAAAGCAATTAGGCAAGAAAAAGAAATAAAACATATCCAAATTGGAAAGGAAGAAGAAAAACTATCTCATTTGCAGTTAACATGATCCTACACATAGAAAATTCCAAGGAATACACAAAGCTATTAGAACCAATAGATTGAGCAAAGTTTCAGGGCACCAGAACACCATGCAATTGTGTTTTACACACCAGCAATGAAAACTCAAAAAAGGCTATTAAGACAATTCATGTACAGTAGCATCTAAAAGAATAAAATATCTAGATACCTAGGAAAAATTTAACCAAGGATTGAAGGACTTGTACACTGAAATGAACAAAACATTACTGAAAGAAATTAAAGGAGACCCAAATAAATGCAGAGACATCCCAGGTTAATGGATTGAAAGACAATATATTTAATGTTAAGATCTCAAAAATGATCTACAGATTTAACACAAATCTTATCAAGATTCCACAAGTCTTTTTTGCAGCCATCAAAAAGCCAATCTTCAAACTCACATGAATTGCAAGGGACCCCAAATAGCCAAAATAATTTTGAAAAAGAAGAACAGAGTTGGAAGATTTAGGCTTCCTGATTTCAAGAAGTACCTTAAAGGTATTGTAGTCAAAACAGTATAGTACTGGCATAGAGGGCAGACACACAGAACAATGAAATAAAATAACAGACTCACATACGTACAGATGGCTGATTTTCAACAAGGGTGCTATGTCCACTCAGTGGGGAAAGAATGGTCTCTTCAATAAATGGTGATGGGAACTTTCTACATGCAAAAGAATGAAATTACCCCTACCTCATACTATCTACAATAATTAACTAAAAATGGACCAAGCACCCAAATATAAGAGCTAAAACCAAAGAATTTTTATAAGAAATCACAGGGGAAAATATTTATGACCTGGGATTTGCAATGGATTCTTAGCATGAACAGAAAGGGAAAAATTTATAAACCAGAATTCCTCAATTTTTTTTTTTTTTAATTTGCATATGGGCAGGAGGCACCAGGGATCGAACTCCAGACCTCCAGCATGGCAGGTCGGAGCTCTGCCTGCTGAGCCACGGCAGCCGCCCTAAACCAGAATTCCTCAAAATGAAAAAATCCTTTTTATGCTTCCGAGGACATGATCAAGAAATTAAAAAGACAAACAACAGAATGGGAGAAGATACTTGCAAATCATTTATAGGTTAAGGGCTTGATATCCAGAATATATAAAAAACTCCTACAACTCAACAACTGAAAGACAAACATCCCAATTAAAAAATGGGCAAAGGTCTCGAATAGCCATTTTTCCAAAGAAGATGTACATATGACCAAGAAGCACAATACGCAACATCATTTCCCGTTAGGGAAATGCAAATCAGAATCACACTGAGTTACCACTTCACACTCATAAGGACGATTGTTATTTAAAAAGCGGAAAAGAGAAGCATTGGTGAGGGTGTGGAGAAATTAGAACCCTCATTCTAATTGTTTTTGAGAATGTAAAATGGTGCCGTTATTGCGGAAAACAGTTTGGCAGTTCCTCAAAAAGTTAAACATCTAACTACCATATTATCTGGCATTCCTGCATTTATATCCAAAAGAATTGATAGCAGGTACTCAGATAATTGTACACCTATGTTCATTATAGCATTATTTACAATAGCTACAAACTGTAAACAACCCAAGTGTTCATGGACAGATGAACAGATAAACAAAATGTGGGGACATACACACCATGTAATGTTATTTAGCCATAAAAAAGAACAAAGCTCTGATACAAGTTATAACATAGATGAACCTTCAAAACCTCATATTGAGTGAAATGAGCCAGATGCCAAAGAACAAATTTTTACATGATTCCACGTACATGAAATGTCGAGAAATATATAGAGACAAAAAGTAGATTAGAGGTTATATTAAGGGGAGAAGAGGAAGAAGGAGCTGTTGCATGGTGGGTACAGAGTGGAAATATTAGCAATTCTGAAATAAAATTACAAAAACCAAAGCAGTGATGCCTTGGTAAGACTATGGCAACACTTCCTCTGCCACAGGCAAGATAACCTCTGATGAATGGTGGCTTTGGAGAGAGATGAATGGTGTTATAAAGATGGATACAAAAATCCCAGGGGATCAACAACCTGGAACCTCCCTGGAGTACCCAATTCTTCTCACTTTGATGGTAAGGTGCTACATTATACATGGGGCACTTTTTACAAGAAGACAGAAAGGACAACTCCTGCTCCCAGCACCACCCCGACACATACCATCTATGAACATTTGCATCATAAGGCAAAGGGCCAAGGGTTTTGGACTGTCAGGAAGGGGCAAGGGGTACAGACCCAGAAAGCAGCAGTACAACGAGATGTCAGCCACAGCATGCACCCCTGCCCTCACGCAAAAAGCAACATTAAGTCTAGGGCAAGTGCATGAAAAGCATCTGACCTGAACTTATCAAACCATTATCTGGGTTAATTTTTTTTCTCCAACTTCAGCCACCCAGGAATGCTTTCTCTACCTCCCAAAAGGCACAATCAAGGAGAAAAGGACCCAAACCAGGGCTAAGTCAGTCCAAACCTACACATCCTTCCCATCACACGTTTGAACTGCAAATCAAAAGGAGTTTATGGAATTCCTTTATCCTGAGAATCTCAACCCCAGAACAGGACCCTTACCTCGCTTTATCCAGGAACTTCATGGGGATAATAAAATCTTCAATGGGAATTAGCTCTTGGCTGGCTTTTTCCAGTCGGCGGATCCTCTTTTTCAAACGGTCTTTTGCTGCTTGTTCTTTTTTAGGATCTACCCTTTTCTTCTTTCGAAGAGGTTCTGCTCTAATGGATAAAGTAAACATTAAACATTTTCCTTCTTAGTCTCATTAATGTGCAGAGAGACATGTTACTAAATGAACTGCCTGTACGAGTACTGAGCAGCCCACTGGGGAAGGGGCTGTGCAGGGGTGCTGATATCAAGAGCTCAGTGCAGTGGTGATGGGTGAAAATGCAGCTGACCACTTCCACCGAGAATCCTTTTAAGAACTGCCTGAGCACCACCACCTCTGGGAAAGGGGAAAAGCTTCATGTGGTGGTACGGTATAAATTAAGGGTAAATACTTATCTTTCATCCTAAGGTATCTTTAGTTCTAAGGTACCTTTAGTAGGGTTCAATTATGCGTTCGGATTGCACTGAAAAGTGGAAATACCAAAACTGATGGGGTAGAAGGTTATTATTCACATTTTCAAAAGATTTTGAGTTCATAAAAATGTTTTAATAGGACTAAAAGAAACAGTATAACAAAAGTGACTACATATTCAGGATGCTGAATATTTTGATAATAAATGGTGGTGATGGTGGCACAACATTGTGAACCTAATCAACAGCACTGAAATATATCTGAACATGATTAAAAGAGGAAACATCAGAATGTATTATAACAGAATAAAAAACTTCCTTAAATCCATGGAAGTACACTACACAGTGAAACCTAAGTTAAACCACAGATTATAATTAACAGTACAATTATTAAAATGTGCACTCATCAATTCTTTTTTATTTTTTTATTTAGGTGCGTGGTCTAGGAATCAAACCCCGGTCTTCCGCTGAACCACTTGTGCACCCTTCCCTGTGCCCATCAATTTTAACAAATGTTTCAGACAACACAAGGTGTGGAATAAGGGATGGCATATGGGAATCTGTATTTTATGCATGACTTTTCTGCAAACCCATAACTTCTTGAATAAAGAAAAAAATTTTTTTCAGTGACAACATCTGCAGTTGGCCCTCTATTCACTTTTTGGCATTTCTTACCAAATTCCCCATCCTAGAACATTGACAGAATTCTGACTTACTCTTACAGGAACAAATCTTAAGTGGTACTGTTACTGTTAAGCACGGTCAAATCCTCTAGCATCAAGAGCTAATTTTGGTGAATGAAGTTCCTAGGAAGCGCCAAAGTCTCAGGTGTAGAGACTTTAATTTCCTAGGACCTCCAAAGTCTCAGGTGTAGAGACTTTAATTTCCTAGGACCTCCAAAGTCTCAGGTGTAGAGACTTTAATTTCCTAGGCCCTCCAAAGTCTCAGGTGTAGAGACTTTAATCCTCACACACCTAGCATTCCCCCTCCTCCAGGGACTCAGAGTGAGCAAACAGGAAAGATTATGCAGTGCCCTTTAAAGCACATAAGAATCCCTGAAACCTAATTCATATTTAAACCACTCTTACATTTAGTGTTTTACACAGCAATATTCTACATACCAAATACTGAAAAGGGAGACAAGCCCTTGCCTAATTTTAAATATGAGAAATTTTGTGGGCAGTTAATTTTGCAAAGCAGTGTCACGTGCACCTCCATTTCCCGCTGACACCCCCAACAGGCAAGGCCCACGGCTGTTTACCTCATGGGAAGGAGTTCCCAGAAGGACAGCAATGAAGCTCGTTGGTGTGTGTCTCTAACCTGAGTCCGCCAAGTTCCCAGCAGCCTAAAAGACAAAAATATAGTGATTGTTCGCCACTTCCCAGGCTAAAGAAACAGTCAGGAGCTCCCACCCCAAACCCGGGACATTTAAGGACTCCCGTTCACAGCACAGAGTGCTCGGCAGGTCCCTGCGCGCCAGTCCGGTGGTGACCCCCTGGCTCATCCCTGGGACATCAACCCAAGGCGGAAACGCAAACGAGTCCGCTAAGACCCCTCTCCGGGGCGCGCCCCGGCCGGCGGCGGCACGCACCGGCTCGGCGGGAGCAGAGCGCGCGCAGACGCGCCCAGCGCCGCGGCGGCCATGGCCCCTGCTGCCGCTTCCGGGAGCGCGCCCCTCGGCGGTCCGGCCAGCCGCGCGGGGTCCCAGGTCCGGTCGCCGCGCAGCCCCGCACTCCCGCGTTCCGGCCGCGGAGAGACGGCCCGCCGGGCCCCGCCTCCGACGCAGCCCCGCCCCGTGCGTCCCGGAGGCGGGCGGACACGCCCCCGCGGCTCCCGCCCCGCGCCGCCCGGGTCCTCCCTTCCGCCTCGGCCGCGCGGCACGCCCTGCCCGCCCACCTGCGCCGACCCGGGCTAAGCCCCGCGGGCGTCCGCGCCTGTGCAAGCGGCCCCGCTCGTCCAATAAGCGCGCCCGCCCGGCCGCCTCGGGGCCGCGGCGCGGGGAAGGCAGCCGTCGAGGCCGGCGCGCTCAGAGGAGGGCGCCGCGCTGCTCGCGCTCGCGAGAGGCCCGATGAGCGCGCGTCCGCCGGCGACGGCGGCGGGTGACTGAGCGCCGCTGGGCCCGCCCTCTCCTGCGGCCGCCGCCCCGCGCCGCCCCTGCCCACGGAGGCGCCGGGCGGCCCGTGAGCGCCGGGAGCGGTTTCCCGCCGGGGCGGTTTGGCAGGTGCGCGCCGTGACTTCCGGCGTTGCCCGGGAGCCGCCGGAGGAGGAGCGGCGCAGGGGATGCGGCTGTGGCGGCGGCGGCGGCGGCCGAGCGCGGGGGGCGGCTGTGGCGGCGGCGGGGGGCGCAGGCCGGCGATGGCGCGGCGGCGCTGAGGGCGCGGGGCGGGCGGCAGCCGGAGGGCGGGCGGCGCGGGCGGAAGCGGCGGCGGCGGCTCCATGGCCCGGGCGCGCTGAGGGACGCGGCTCTCGCCTCAGCCCGGCGGCGGCGGCCGAACAATGAAGCTCCTGAAGCCGACCTGGGTCAATCACAATGGTGAGTGCGCGTGGGGGGTCGCGGGAGTCTGAGCCCCGGGTCGGCTCGGGGGCCGGAGTCGGCCCGGGGCCACGCGCAGGCCCTGGCCACCTCGCCCCGACGCCGGCTGGCTGCCACCCGAGCCGCGCGGCCGGCGGCAGCGGACTTTGTCCCCGGCGCGCGGAGAGGCCGGCGAGGCCTGGCACGTGCTCTGAGCTGGCCGTGCCAGGTCCGCCCTCGCCCAGGAGCCTGGCATCGAGTCCTCCGCCGTACCCCCCGGGGGCCGCGGAGGGGCCTCGGCCTGGCCCCACGGAGCAACCCTGGACGCCGGCCAGCTCCTTCTACTGCACTGCATCGGCCAGGACATGGCCAGATGGTCCTGTGTGTGACACTGGGGCGGAATCCCCCTGGTGGCCTTTGGGTGGCTGGTGAAGATCTGAAATTGCAAGGGTCTCGCTTGCAGGACGGGTTGTTAGCGTCTGCCGGGGTCCGGGTGAAGTGACAGTGCCCCCAGTTTCTAATCCCGGAACACTAGGCGGGGTCATCCAGCCGAAGGAGTCAGGATTAACGCTGAACTGAGGAACCGTGATGGGATCCTATAGGGCACAGGTGTGTCCTAGGAGCAGGGCTCCCTCAGCTCTATGGAAGTGTCCCCTTAGGACACGCTGGGGAAAGGGCCTCACCTAAGTCCTCTGGTGGAGGAAGGGTGGATGGCCAGTGGAAACCATAGTTGTGTCACTTCCACCTTGTTGCCATAAGCGTTGCAGGGCATGAAGGGAGAGAGCCTGCCCCCAATCTCCTGTACGCTTCTGCTGACTGCGCTGAAGCTGCAGGGTGCGCCTCCAGCTCAGAGGCCTTAGCTCTGATTCTGGCCTCTGACTGCTCACAGGCAATGGGTCACCCTGATTCCTTCTTGTTCCTTGTTTCTACTTTGTGGTATGACTAGAGGGAGCTGCCGTTTTCTTTTAAAAAAAGAAAAGTAGGTGCCTTTGCCTTTTTTATACATGCAGCGTTTTAGTTTTGAGTGTGACCCCAGGATGCTCTCAACTATTGCAACTAAACTGAACTGAAATCATCCTATATTTTATCAGTCAGAAGTGCTCTCTCCTTTCATCTTCTTGTGTGGAGCCTTTTCTGAACTTTTCCTGTTGTTCCCTGTCCCTGCTCCCGTGCTCTGTCCTGCCTTAGACAGTTGTGGGTATACTTTCCATCTCCCTCCGGGGCAGGGTCTGCCTTACTCCCCTCTGTATTTCCTGCTGCACTCAGCTGTCCCTTCCACATAATGGGTGTACAGTAAATGTTAGCTAAAAAAAAAACCTGAGATTTCCATAATTTATAAAGATATGACCAACTTTATTGTGCCTGAAAGCAAAAGCTTTGAGATTTAGTTCCACTTCTTTTTGTCAACCTCCAGTAACATTTCCTGATGTGTGCAGATCTTTCTCTGGAGAACCAGACAGTAGTTGAGAAGAGGAATAATTTTGTTATGAGCTAGTCTGCTGTGTAAGCAGAAGTCTGAAAGGGTTTTCATTTTAAAATTCTTTACCTAAATCAGTTTGAGAGTGTGTGTATATATGTATAGATACATATAGTTTGCTCTTCTCGTCTCTCTTCTGTCTTCTGCCATATACTTTCTTCCTCTTTAATAAATTCCTTTGCAAGACAAAAACTTGAGTTTGTGTAAGTCAAGATGCTGAAGCTTTGATGATGAAGGCGCAAAAGCATGTGAATCAGTTTGCAATCAGGTCACCCACATGTGGCAGCCTGGCAGGTAGGGAGAGCCGTGGGCCAGGAGCCCCTTGATGCCAGAGCCCCTTTCCACGGGAGGGGACATTGGAATGTGATGATGTCTGCCCTACCTGCTTCACAGGATGGTTGTGATGGACAGTTGGAAAGGCAGACGTAAAAGTTCTCCCCAGACTATAAAGGGCTTTAGATCTAAGAGGCAGTAATTAATAATAAAAGAAATTGAGACTCTAGTTAAAGGAATTTGACTTTGTGAAACTTGTTCTTTATCACATTTTCCTTCTTTTCAAATCTGCTGAGATCAACCTCTGTCTCATCAAGGGTGCAGAGGGATTGTTAGGAGCACGTTGCCATTATCTTGGCGAAAATGATGAAGTCTCCGTTACGCCTGAGCCGTCCTTTAAGCCTCCTTGGCATGTGGTAACCAGTAAATCACTCTTGCTTTGGATTAGGATAGTGCTTTGGAGAGTGCACCGTTGCTCGTCCTGAGTTTCCTCGGCACTGCAAGGACATACTTTTTCTGTTGCCTGAGACTGGAAAGGGGAAAGAGCAGAGAGCCCGGCATTTTTCCCTATAATGTCAAGAAATCCATTCAGACAACGTAGAAAGAGGACAGGTAGAATAGGGAAAGTGAAAGGGAGTGGGAAAATTGGTGGCATGTAGGCAAACTTAGGGTCTTAATTTTCCTGGCCGTGTTCTTTCAGTCAGCAGTGCTCTCTGCCTCCATCTTCTCATGTGACATCTTTTCCATCTTTCAGCCTACCTTGTCTTTTTTTTTTTTCTATCAAGTAGTGATGAGACCATTTTTGGGCCATATAATTCCTTGTAGAAGTGGTCCTGTACTTTATGGAATGTTTGGTAGGACTAGATGCCTGTAACCACACAAACACGAGTTGTGACAGCCGAAAGCATCTCCAGATATTGCCAAACTTCAGGAGGCCAACCCCCCAGGTGAGAACCATTGCTCTAAGGTGGTCAGTAAGTCACTAAATCTTGGAGTTGTCATATAGTCCTAGCATATCAACCAAGGACTGAAATGAGCTTTGAACATGAGATTGACTGGGTTGAAAACTTTCATTTGCTAACTTCATCTTGTGACTCTCACTCTGCATAAAAATAGAGTCATCCCTTATGTTTCACCCTATACCCAAATTGTGTAATAATTGCTCAGGGATGTATAATAATAGTTGAAAATATCTGTCACTGACATGGAAGCTGTGTGCGAAGTACTGTTCACACAAACACACCACGAGCTTCCAGGTTGTTGGATATAGTACTCTTTACTCTTTACATACCATCACTCCTTATTACTCACAAATTCTCTGTTGGTAGTTTGCTTACTTGTTAAAACATATTTATAACCCCCAAATCAACATTCATGGCATTTCTCTAGTCCTTCACAAACATGTGCAGAATGGCAAAAAATTGGAATCGATCAACATGTATGTTTCTGAAGTCAAACACTCTGCCTTTTAGTTTCACCCCTCATGCTAAAAACAAGTGTCCTTCTTGCAGCATATTTAGTACCACATTTTTCACATTTTGGGGCTTTTCTTGGTGGTTTTGAAATTTAAAATGACCCCCAAGTGTAGTGCTGAAGTGCTGTCTAGTATTTCTAAGCACAAGAGGATGTGATGTGCCTTACAGACAAAATAGGTGTCTTATATAAGCTTTGTTCAGCCATGAGTTAGACTGCTATGGGCTGTGAACTCAGTGCTAAATCAGCAATATGTGGTAAATAAGGTATCTACAAAAAGGCATAAAACAAGATTATGTATCGGTTGACAAAAATGTTGTGACCCAATGCTCACAGGTACCAAAGACTGACTATTTAAGTTTATTGAAGTCTTGGCCAAGTTCAATTCTAAGTTAGGCTAAAACCATATATTGGTCAAAAAGTGCAAGCATCTGAGATTTTGATTTTAAAGTTTATAGAAAAGTGAAGTTTGTGTGTTTAAAATACTTCACTGAGATTCACAGCTCATCCGTCTTTGTGATGGTCAGACAGCCCTCAGACAGACTGGGAAAGATCTTGTTTTCCTTTGTCCTCTAGTTGACACTTTGATGGTAGTGTTATTAAAAAGCATTTGGTGATTATGACTACTGAATCATTTCATTTATATTTCTTTTTAGTTTCTAGTATATTAGAACAGCCAGAAAGAAACCTGATATTGTTAAACTGTAACCCTACTATACTTCAAAATTTGCTCTATAACTACTTGTAAAACTGTTCTTTGAAATTTATCACTTTTATGCATATATGTTACATATGTTTTATTTCACAATAAAGTTTTTTTTTTAAGTTATTTACCTGCAGTCCAGCAGCTCTTGGACTGATGGATTTTAAAGACTTTAATATCTTTCACCTTTAAATGTATTGTGTGATCAGGTCAGGACACACAATACATTAAACATATTGCAAGCTGCAATTAAGTGAGCAAATAAATTGCAATGCACAATTTAAAAAATGCATTTGGCCCATTTTCACTAATAAGATCATCTGTCAGTTTATCACGTTGCTTTAGAGTGTGTGTTTTTTCTCCTGTCCTGTGATTGGATTCCTAATGTTTTCTACCTTGTCTCCTTCCAAAACAGATTTGAAAGACATCCTGCTGAGACATATGTACTGCTTCAGGATGAAACTAAACTAAGTCACCTCAAAGGGGAAATGAGGGCAGGATGGTGCACTAATAAAGTCAGGCGTAGGCCGGCTCCCCAGGAGAGTGTGTGACAAGGCCGACATGGCTGCTGGAAGGGCCCTGTTCTTCCCAAGGGCAGAGGCTGGCACGATGTTGTCATGGGGCGCATTGTTCAAAAGATAAACTTTGCAGTTGTCCTAAATAGTGGTTCTCACACAGGGGTGATTTTGCTCCCCACAGGGGACATTTGGCATGTTTCAGACATTTTTGGTTTTCAGAACTGGGGAACGGCATGCGAGTGGCATCTAGTGGGTAGAGGCGAGGAAAGCTGCTAAACATTCTACAATGCATAGGACAATCTGCGCAACGAAGTGCTTTCAGCAAAGGGTCAGTAGCACTCAGGTTGATAAACCCTGTTCTAGATAAGAAAATCTTTGTTATTTGCCTTCTCTTGTATTCATCTTATCTTTCCAACTAGATTATAAGCTTCTTGAGGGCAAGGATTTTATCTTGGAAACAAGCAGTTGTGCTTTTGAGTCTCTTTGCTGTGCTTCTTACTCTCTCTACCGTGCTTATCTCTGTTTTGATCTGTTCAGTGTTGTCTGCAATACCTGTCTCGCCTGATATTTGTGAAGGTGCAGTGAGTGTGCTAGTTCTCTCTTTAATCTTTCACGTTAATTTATGCCTGACGACCATGGGTTGGTTTTAAGAAACAGCCAAAATATACCTGAAGGGGATCAAAAGAAAACTGAATGGGATCTTGCCCTGGACAGCGTACATGTGGATTTGGATATGCACCAAACTTTGAATAAACTCTTCTGGCAGGAAGCTTTATGGGGATCCAGAGGCGATTGCTGCTATGTCTGTGTGGGAAGCTTTTTGGAAGGTGGGAGAAGTGGTCATAATAGACTGTTTTCTAGAATGTAGGGCAGAGGGAAACGAGTTACGTGAGCAGGAGGGAGGAGGAACTCGGCACCCTCTTCTGATTTGTGGATATAATGTTGCACTGAGCCTTGACAGGTGCCTAAGGTTGTTAGGGGATGAGGCTGAAAAGCTGAGAGGGAGCGTGAGGCTGGGAGGCAAAGAACCTTGAGCCCCATGCAAGAAGCTTGGACTTCTTTAAGGGGTGGGGGTTGGGGGGCCGGGGCCATTGAGGTTTCTGAAGAGAATGAATATAATATCCAACCAATATCTTTGAAAGGCCCTGAAGGAGATAGGGGGTGGTCTCCAGAATTGGTGAAAGATGATGAGGGTGGTGGAGGTGAGAAAGAATGGGTAGGCACTGAGGACAGGGTAGAGGTTGAGCTAATGGGACCTGTCATTATAGGCAGGCGACTGCATAGGTTTGGGTCTGATTCTGAGTTTATTTCCTTAGTATGCTGAAGAAAGAGTATGGATAGGACTAGAAAATGGGACACTAAACATTTGTTTCAAAAATATTTAAAAGATATTTTTATTTTATGAGCAGAATTGGTTATAAAACTGGGAGGGCCCTCTGGGCAGTATCTGACCTTGACCCCCTGAGGCCAAGTGGTCTCTGCTGCCATTGCACTGATAATGTGTCCGCCTTGACACCTCCTTGTCCCCAGGGATTCTGGTTTAGGCCTTTTGACCGGGGCTTTTGCCCGTAGACTGCAAAGGTGTCTTAACTCATGGGGCACAGGTCTGGAGAGATCCTTGGGGACCAACATTGGTGAAGCACAGGTATCATCCCGCCAGGACCAGCAACACCGCTCGCTACGCCAACAGCTCCTAGACCGGTGGTGTCCACAAGTGTTTGTGGCAGATGCTGGGGTTGCCTGCCCTTCTATTCCTTTCTAGCAGAACCCTACTTTTTTTCAAGTGTCCACCCTCTTCCACAAGCCAAGCTGCAGGGCACAAAGTCTTGATAGCTCTAAGCCTGGCATGTGGATGAGTGCCAGGGATTTGTTGAGGGGCAACCATGTCTTGTCATTCTAGCCAGTGAAACTGGGAGGGACAGCTGCTGGGGCTCCTGGGGAGTCAGATAAGAGATGCCTGGAAGGCCAGTCTTTCTTCAGCTGAACTTCCCTGGGTGTACATGTGACCATGAGAACAGGGCTGACACTGAGGATGCCAGGAGGAAAGATGGAAGAACTTGGCTCCCGAAGCTGCTAAATTAATGAATCTTGAGACTACCTGTTTACAGACTTGCTGTATGAGTTAGTAAATTGCCCTTGAGATTCTCTGCTTTCTAATGAGCCAAGGCAGCCATGTATGTCCTAGAGGGCATGCATGCCTTCTTCCTCAGAAAGACCGCTTTCAGGGACCGTGTTCTATAGCATGGTCCAGGAGGCCTCTTATGTCTGGGTGCTGTTGTCCTCTCAGAGGGCCTTGGGATTTCTGACCTGGCAGGTTTCTCATAAGGTGTGCTTAGTGGATTTTCTCTGGCACTTGGCTCTGGAGAGTTCGTGGAGGAGCAGGGGAAAGGAGCCTGGACCCCAGCCTTGGAGTTTGAGTCTTTCCCATTGGTCAGATGGGGCCAGCTAGGTCATCTGCCCTCTCCTGCACCAATCACAATTGCCAGCTAGCTCACATAGCAGAGGGGTAGCTACCTGAATAAAATCGGGGCTTTGGTAGAGATCCCCCTATTGAAAGTTGGCTCCAGAAGGGCCGAGGCTTGTCTATTTTACTCACGCTGTAGCGTGAGTAAAAAAGATTCAGCACCTAGAATCTTGTGTGGCACCCAATGACTGGAAGAAGGCTGATGGGGGTTGGTGAATGGATGGGCAGCTGTGGGCTCTCCTAGGAGATCAGACTTTCTGGTGGGATCTACTGGAGAAGCTGGCAATGAGGGGATGCACTCTCCCCAAGTCCTTAGTCAAGGAACGAATTTACGTAATTGTGCCTTGCATTCCTAGGGCTTTCCATTTTGGGAAAGGGAGCAGATAGAACAGACAGCCCTAGAAGAACCATTAAGCAACTGGTTTACAACACCCTCGGAAGAAAGAACCCATTTAGGGCAAAACTTGTTGCTTTTACTTTTTTT